>PVJA010021900.1:0-34926 GCA_004027025.1 Myocastor coypus
CTGCCCTGAGGGCAGGGCTGGCCAGCATGTGGTGTCCGGGATCCAACCTCGGTCCCTGTGGCCGCCTAAGCTTTCCTAAGAAGGCGCTTTAGACCACTGACCCATCCTGCCAGCCCCTCCTATTTCTTTTCAGAATAAATCTAATTTGAAGATGAGCTCCAGAGTCTATAAGGTGATGGAGAAACAACCACACACAAAACTGTAGCCCGAGCCAGCTCCACCACTCAATGGCTGTTGCTGCCCTGACCCTGCCTTTAACCTGTCATGCAGAGTGAGCCCCACTCACCAGGGACCCTGCACTGTCCCCCGTCCCTGCCTGAGGCCCTGGCATCCCTGCCTGAGGGATCATCTGAGTCCTGCCTGGGGCCTAGAGCACTGGAATGAGAACCCTCAGCCAAGTGGTGGTCAGGCTGGGCACTGGTTCCCCGAGGCCACTGCAGGGGAATGGTCACACAGATGTGGCACACAGCTGTACTCAGTGCCTCAAGGTCAGCTGAGGGAAGCGTGTGTGTCACCCAGGGTGAGGGAGCTGTGATGCCGCAGGGTCCTAGAGAGGCCTTCTCCAGGGACTGCATACCCCAGATTCCAGACTCCCCGGGGAATCATGTTGGCTAAATGTTGGCTGTGTATCTTCAATCCCTTTCCTCTGTAGCCCCATAATCTCCTTGAACAGAAAATTTGGGAAGCCACTGAGTTATAGGATGTTATAACACAGGTTCTCTTATGTCCTGAGTCCCCACTGACCTTGAAGGGCTAGGGCCAAAATATTGGCTATCCTTGTAGTCCTTTTTCTCCAATTTTTGGTTTGTGAACTTATATTCTTAGCCCTCCAGAAGAAAAGCTTAGTGATACTATTACTCTATAACACAGGCACTTGAGCTTAATATCACTGTCTTTCTGAATATCAAACATCTTAGACTTCACTTGCAATTTGCATTTTCTATCAATCTTTGATATTCTAATAAATCTCTATGGAATGTGATAAAAGCAGTTATACATGTTTTTACACAGGAATGTAGAAATCTAAGCATATACAGTGTACCTAAGGAGAGTCACCTAGACAGAAAACATTCAGGCTTTCACAGAGAACAAATTGGACAAGCAATGGCTGTGACTCATCCAGACGGCTGACACTGACAGCAGTTCTGCGAAGCACTGTACATGGTTTCAAAGTAAATCCTGAGGGGATTTGACTGACCTTGGGAGGTACAAAAGCTCCATGTTCTGTTATACAGGCCTTGCTTTAACTTGCTCTTAACCACCCAGCAGAAAAGTTTAACCATGAGGCAAAAATAAATAAATAAATAAAAAATAAAAAAAATTAAAAAAAAATAAAGCTAAATTAGTATGCTGAGCTGTAAAAGGCTTAAATCAACAGCTTCCATCATTGCCAGTTTTGCCAATAACCCACTGAGATTATGGAACATTGGACTGTGTAGACAACCACTTCTTTTAGTTCAATGAGAAGAAAATTGTTTTATACCAATAATGATTAGAAAAATAATTATCACATCTACACCCTGTGCTCTGTATAACTACTAGGACAACAACAATATGCATTGTATCGAATACTGGAAATGTATTACTAACATCTTTTGAAACTGTCACATTGTTATTTCTTATGAAATGCAATAAGAATTTTAAAAAAATGTTGATAGGAACCAGTAAGCAGTGGGACGCTCACTGAAGGAAGGGTCCCTACACCCAAGGGCCAAGCTTGCAGGCAGCTCCCTTCTTATTTTTATGGTACTGGGAATTGAATGTAGGGTCTTCACAGTAAGCTATATCCCAGCACCATCATCTCCTTAAATTTTTTTTTTTTTCATACAAGGCCTTACCAGGTCCATAAATTGCTCAGGCAGGTTGCCCATGTCCTGTCATGCACCTCAGCCTCTGCTACCACCACCAGCATCAGGCCACCAGGTCTGCTCTGTGACTTCCCCTGCATGCAGCGCTACACCACATTTATGACGTATCTACCATGTGCCGGGCATTGGGCTGGGAGGACAGTGACCCCACTGAGCTGTAGGAGGGCTGGAACAGAAGCGGAGCACTGTGGTTATCCTCTTCTGCAGATGAAAAATTGAGAGAGAGCACTTTTCTCAAGGCGACACAGCGAACAAGTGGGATTGGATGTTAGGTTTGTCTGGCTCCAGTCCTGTGAAGGTTGGTGGGGGCGAGCGGTAGGGATTGAGGAGGGAAGGTGGGAGCGGGTACTTATGGCCTGGTGGCGCTATTTTTATGTGTGATTACAAGTTTGGGCACTGGTACAGATTCATTTGTCACTGCAGACATATGCCATTAAAGCAAAAATAACAAGTTTACATAGAGCTTTTGGTTAAATTTCCTTTAATGTGTAAATAAGCCCAATTATATGAGCTGATTAATGGCTGGATGCAGGTGACGGCTGCTCAATTATCTGAGGTCCGTTTGTTCTCCGGAGCAAGTTAAATATGGTTCTTGTGAGCCGTTCACACATAGGGTTTGTCTGAAGAAACTACTTTCACCCACCAGCATGACCTCCCTTGGAATCTGCGGGAAGGTGGCGGCAGTGATGTTAGTGAAGGCAGCTGGCACCTGGGTCAAAGACCCGTCCTCCAGCAATGACCACACTTGCCAGACTGGAGGAGGAACTTTAGGATACTCTTTAAATAGAATAAAAAGGATGGAATTTCATTCTTACGAACTTCCAGGGGTGGGGCTTGGATGCCCCACAAACGTCATAGTGGGTAGTGGAACATAATAGATAACTCATCCAGGATAGTACCAGTGCTTCACACTTGGTAGTCCGGAGAAGCCACGCCCACAGGCTGAAACCACTCCTAGTAGGCTGAAGCCACTCCCAGCAGGCGGAAGCCATGCCCAGTAGGCTGAAGTCACGCCCACTAGGCTGAAGCCACTCCCAGCAGGCTGAAGCCATGCCTCTCAGGATGAAACCATGCCCTATAGGCTGAAGCCACACCCATCAGGCTGCTGTTGTCCTCCCAGCCCAGAAGCCCTTGTAGTTCTGCTAGGCGGATAGTGGTTCAATCCTTTTTGGCCTTCCCTATTGCAGTCTGAATACAGAGCCCAGGAAGCAGTGGTGGCTCTGCTCTTCGCAAAGCTATGCTGTGCCCTTCAGTTTGTAGTCCCCCTCTGCCGGTGGCCCTGGTATTTCCTCAGGCTGCTCTCCCTGGTGCCATCTCCCAGCTCTTCTCAGAGCTCAGTTTCCCTACTTGGGGTGTGTGCGGCTTCCTATCCAGCTGCCCTTAGGCCCTGCGAGTGAACTGTGTGCATCAGCTTCCTGCGTAGTTGTGTGAGCCTGCCAAGAGGGGCATAACCAAGGAGCAGGGCTTTTACAGGGCTGAGCTCAAGGTGTCAGCATGGCCGCTTCGTTTTCAGGCCTTGTTCTTTGCCTGGTAAGTGGGGTCTTCTCCCTGTGCCCCGTGGTGTCTGAGCCCCTGTCCGCATTGGGAAAGATGCCGGATGCACTAGATTGAGGCCCACCCTGGTGATTCTTTGTACTCTTTTGTGTCACTGTCCCCAGCTACAGACCTACCGCACTGAGATTAGAATGTCAATGTGTCGGCGGTGGTGGGGATGCAGTGTAGCCCCGCTGGCTGGCATGCCAAACTCATACAGATGCAGCAGCTGCTGACTAGCACAGATTTCTAATCTGGCAGCTCTGGTGGCCACGTGTCTGACCAGGCCACCATCACAGTGTCCCTGGGTCCTTTCTACAAGCTTTGTGGAGGACCTGGCTCTGTGTCTCTTCTGCTTCTTTCAGCCAATTTATTGTGTCTTCCAAGCCAGCCCTGGCAGATCTTTCCCATACTGTCCCATTGTCACCATTCCCTCTGAAACTTCTGCTTCCTCTTCCACATCTAGGGACCTTGTGAATCCCTTGTGAATTCCCCCATGGATATTCTTAGTTTCAGGTCAAATAATCAGCCACAGAATATTACTGCCTACCACACTGTAAACTGTGTGTCAATATATAGCATCCATCTTTGTTAAACTCTTCACCTCTGTCTGTTTTCTGTTACTGAATCAAAGTGCCTGAGGCTGAATGCTTCTTAAAGAGAAGAGCTCTAGGGGCTCAAGGGCCAGTACCAGCTGCGACTGGGCTGTGGTAAGGACCTCATGGCAGATTTCTTCTCATGGCCGGGAAACAAGCAAGATAGCGGCACGGGGTAGGATCACTCTTTGCTATAGCAACGTCTCTCTGTTCTGACCAGAAAGAACCCACTCCCGAGACCTTCTTCCATTCCTTCACAGGCCTAACTACTGACTGTTATGGTTGATGCATTGTGTCAATGTGAGGCGTGTGCCTAAGGAGAGTCACCTAGAGGGAAAACATTCGCTCAGGCTTTCACAGAGAGCAAACTGGTCAAGCAATGAATGGCCGTGACTCATCCAGATGGTCGACACTGACAACAGTTCTCCAAAGCACTGTGCATGGTTTCAAGGTTAATCCTGAGGGGATTTGACTGACCTTGTCAGATACAAAACTTACAAGTTTTGTTATACAGGTCTTGCTTTAACTTGGCCTTAACAACCCAGCAGAAATGTTTAACCATGAGGCATGACACTTAAACCTAGATTAGTATGCTGAGCTGTAAAAGGCTTAAATCAACAGCTTCCAACATTGCCAGTTCTGCCAATAACCCGCTGCGACTATGGAATATGATACTATGTACACAACTACCTTCTCTTAGTTCAATGAGAAGAAATATTTGTACCAATAGTGTTTAGAAAAGTTATCATGTCTGCATCTTGTACTCTGAACAACTACTATGAAGACGACAATGTGAATTGTATTAATTATTGTGGGTGTCCTACTAACATGGTATAGAACTGTCCCGTTGTTATTTCTTATTAAAGGAAAAAATAAAATAAAATTTAAAAATGTGAGAAGTGTAGAGGCCTGACTAACTAACCAGGCAGTTCTACATCCTGGGGTGGAAAGGACTAGCCCTTGCCTCTGGGATGTTGTTCATTGTGTCAACTTGAGAAGTTCAAAGGTTCAGCTAAGTGGCTCAGCAGGGGGCCAGGGTTCTCACTTTGCTGACGCCTCAGCTTGTGGAACAGGATGGCAGGGAGATGGTGTGGGGGGGGCGGGGGGAAGAGCCCACATCCAACATAAGGAAGGAAAAGAGGCTGTGCCCACCCACCCTTGGCTTTCCCACTGTTGCTGTCCTCTGCTGCCATGGGCTGTTACCCCTGTGCCTCCCCCCCGTGCCTTGGAACAGCTGACTATGGACTGAAACCTCCTCAAACTGCGAGCTACATCAACCTTTGCTTCCTTAATTGTGGCCATTGGGAGTTTTGCCTCAACAGGGAGAGCAAAGGCACCGAGACACCAAGCACCGGTGAGCAGCTCCTGCTTGGTCTCAGAAACTCCCTGCACTCTCTCACTGCGGCCCGAGCTCATCTCGAGTCTTGGTGGGGGCAAAGCATGAGTAGGCCATGGCACTCTTCAGGTGCAAGGGACGCCTCCTTGCTCAGTCAGTGGGCAAGATGGACACGAAGAGCACTGCTGACGCGGGTCTTGCAGGCACAAGGAGTACTTAGGTTGCAGGCTGGGCTCCTCCCCTTCAGCAGCTCTCCCTCTCCTGGTGCAGGAGGACCCTGGCGGCTGCTCTTGACCCAACCTCCCTGGGCGGAGGTAGCAATGGCTTCCGTCCTTCTTAGGGGAATGCCTTGCCTCGGCTGAGTCGAGGTCCGCTCTGCTTACAACAGCCTTCCCAAGGTGCTTTCTGACACGTGACTAAAACAAGAGTGGTTGGTGCTGTCTGGCTTAGCGGAAGTGGTGACGGGAACCCTTTTGCCCCCCCCCCCCCACTGGATAGAAGCAGGGAACTGGAATGCAGGAGTGGGGGAGGGGTGGGTGCCTAGCTCCGCAGAGCAAGAGCATCGGGTCATAAACCATACAGGACACTGGCTCTTTTTATTTTAATTTTTAAAATTGACCAGTTGATTGATTGTTTTGGTACAGGGTCTCATCATGCAGCTCAGACTCATAGTGATCCTGCTGCCTGCCTCCCTCACACTGGGATTGCAGACAAGCACCCCACAGCTGGCAAGGTGTGTGGTACCAGGCATCAAACCTGCGTCCTTATGCTTTCCCGGTAGGCCCTTCTGCCACTAAACTATCTCCGCAGCTCCCCGGCTCTGTTATGGCCAAGGCAGAACTTGAGCCCGAGGTGTGCTCAACTGCAGGTCTAATATCCTTCACGCCATGGGCCATCAGCCTTCTACTAACCTGTGATGGTTCTGTTGCACAGATGCATTTTGGGCTTGGTGCCCCGTGCCACCGTCAGCAGGCACCAGAATCTTTCCTGACCTATAGGTTCCAGCCGATAGTTACCTGGTTGCTGAGTGGTGTTGTTTTACTTCTAATGACTTTCTGCTATTTTCCCAGATCAGCTTTTCTCTTCGTCCTCATTCCTGAGACTATTTATTTGATCTCCCTTTATGCAGAGGGTGGTGGCCACTGTCAGTGGCTCTCTTGTGACACAGGGTGCCTTTTGCTGTTGTGAGCACCTGCTGTAGGTCAGCTTCTGTGCTCAGCAGGTGACATAGCGCCTCCTTTCAGGAAGAAAGCAGGGGAAAACGACCTCTCTCCAGTAGGCGCGCCAATGAGTACGCAGTGGGAATAAAAGAGCGAGATCTGACCAGGAAGAACCAGCCTGACCAGGAAGGTGGAGGTGGGGGAGGGGGGCTGGGTAGGCTTCCACTTGTCTCTTACCTGGTCCCTACCAAAAGAAGAGCATGTGTCAAGGCCCTGGGGTGGCAGGGCCTTTGGCGACCTGTGGAACTGTTTCCTTCTGGCCACCCGGTGTTTGACCCAGACATGACGGAGCCTTGCCTTGCCCGGGGTGTGGGGGGTGGGGGAGGCCTGTGCCATGTTGCTGTCCTTGCTCTGCTCAGAAGCAATCCTATGAGCGTTTGCATTTTGGAAAAATGATTTTACCTGGCAACTCTGGTCCAAAAGTGACAACACAACCAAAAAGACAAAGAAAGAAATTGAAAGCTTGTTTTCTCTATGTCCAATGAGAATTCTCAAATGCAAAGCAACTGTACAGGGTTTTGTCATCTGGCGCCTCCATGAACCATCACAGGGATTCCCTGAGTCCAGATACTTGAGGAGCTCAGAGGAGGCTCAGGTGCCCCTGGGGCTTATGACTATTTGCGCCTGGTACGAGAGAGTCCTTGCGGAATGCCAGCTAGAGCTCCACCTCCCCAAGGGGCTGGTGAGCTGCTGGCACCAGTACATTTCTCTCATGGCTGGGACAAAAATACCTGATGCCCAAAATGAAGGAAGGCAAGGTTTATCCAGCACATGGTCAGTGGAGGTTTCAGTCCACACTCAGCTGGCTCCAAGGCAGAGTGGCACATGGCAGAGGGCAGCCTTTCACGGAGGTGGCGAAGAGCAGAGAGCAAAGGGAGCGGCGGTAACAACGGCTACACACAGCACGTCTGTCTCCCTCCTGTTGCATTTAGGCTCGCTGCCCCAGGCTGGGTGTAGCGCTTACACTCATAATTCCAGCAGCGCTCAGAGCCATCATCACAGAAGCCATAATCCCAGCTCTGGATCATGAATTAGTCACAAAGTCTAGAAGCCCACCGTGTGACTACATGAGGCTTTGTGGGGACAACCAGACACAAAACATAGCCATCAGCATTTGGAGTGAAGCAACGTGAGGGCATTCCAACCTAATAGATGGTTCTCTCCTCACCTTCTTCCCCCTCCTTGAAGCAATCTGTGGACAGGAAACGTTTGCATACTGTCAGCCCTGTGATGTAGCCGATTCATAGTTTACAACGAAAAACCACAGGTGACTGGAAAGTTAGGCAGAGAATACCACGCATTAAATTCTTCACCCTGATGGGTATGAAGCCGGGAAGAAAAAGATGGTACCTCATCCCCATATTGGGAGGTCTGCAGAGGTTCCAAGCACGCTCCAACCTCTACCCCAGCAGAACCCAACGTGATGCTGACCTAGGCTTCCTTTCCTGTCCAGTGTTTTAAGGGTAAACAAAGCAGGTGTTGCCTGCACAGGTGGCTGTGGAAGATGAAGGTGATGGCTATAGAGGAACCAGGGTCTCAGCCCAAACGTGGGATAGATTTAAAACAAACAATGTCCAGGAAAGCGGACCATAGTGGCTGCTGAGAGAGTCCTTCTGGGAATAATCCATTCCTCGCTTCTCAAGCTGCCTCTACCTCTTTATCTCTCTGCCTCTGAGTGGGCCATCCTTAGCTCCCAAAGCTCTCTGCCTATGGTCCATCCCAAGCCCAAAGAGCTACTCCCTCCCCTGATCCCTCTACCTCCAGGCTCCTGGTCTCCAGCAGGTTCCAGCTCAAGAATGAAGCAAACATTTTCATGTGCTCTTCACCATCGTTGGAGGACAAATGACCCCTGTTATCTGTGGAGTCATTTTTTGCTTTGCTGAAGGGGGTTAACCCAAGCAAGTCTCCATGTGATCGCATCCCAGAGGGGTGGGTGCCTTATCTGAGGGCAGTTCCCACTGGCGTGCTAAAATGGGGACCCACGGCAACCTCAGCTTTGTGGATGCGTCTGGTCGGTGCTGCTAGCCTGAGTGAGATCAGTGCATACAGAGTCCTTTGCTACCAGCATCTCTCCCGCCCTCCCTCCTTTCCTCCCTTTCTCCCTTTCTCCCTCCCTCCCTACCGCCCTCCTGCCGTCCCTGCCATTGATCCATCCTCCTTCTGCAAAGCTGGCTGCGAGATACAAAAACATCCGGGTCCCTGTAGAGCTGTCACTGACCAGGGCTCTGGGCCACCTCTGAGTTTAAACCCTTCCTTCCTTAGCACTTATAGGGACAGTCATCACAGAAGGACCTGCAGAGAAAGCCCCATGAACACAGCAGAGCAGAGCTTCCCATTTCTGTGAGTTCCTAAAGGAGCATTTGGTATGGTTTGTGTCTAGCTGTCCCCCCAAAGCCTCATGCAATCATGGGGCAGACTTCTAGAGTTTGAGATTAATTCATGATCCACTGGGATTATGAGTATGAGTGCTTCTGAGATCATGGGTGTGAGAGCTTCCCCCAGCCTGCGGTGGAGAGCCTGAATGCAGTTTAAGGCTGACAGACTTGCTCTCTGTAGCCATCGTTGCTGCTGCTTCCCCGCTTTGCCGTCTTGCCCTTTGCTGCCTCCATGAACGGCTGCTCTCTGTCCTGTGCTGCTCTGCCTTGGAGCCAGCTGAATACGGACCGAAACCTCCAGCAACTGTGAGCTCAATGAACCTTTCCTTCCCTCATTTTGGGTGTTGGGTATTTGTCCCAGCAACGAGAGACGAGTAATCGAGACACATTTGGGGGAAAAACTCTTAGACTTGTATAAGCCATCTACTTTGCTTTTTCCTTCCTTTTTATCTCCCTGTTTCCCTTTCCTCTGTTTCCTCCTTCCACTCCCTCCTTCTGTCTCTCCTTCCCTCCCTCCTTTCCTCCATCCCTGTCCCTCCTTCCCTTCCTTCCTCCCTCCCAGACACCCACCTTTCCTTCCATTCCTTTCTGTCGTATCCCTGAAGTCTCACTCTCTGCTCTCTGAAGGCCTGACTCCCATGGGTCTTTGCGTCACTAAGGGTTTTCCTCCCAAATCCGTTGGCAAAGCCCAGGGAAGAGCCCAGCGGCTCCTGCACTATAGCATTTTTCTCGGGTCAGTGACGCTGCCGCGCACTGTCTTGATGCAGCCCCTGGCTCCAGTGTGAACCAGCAGGAGTCAGGAGACCATCCAGGCCACAGTCTGCGCTGTCACCACGCGACCACTTCCCATTCACTCAAGATCTTTTCTGCCTGCTTTGTTTTCTTGCTTTCAAATCCCCCTTTATTCTAGGAAGGCCTGATTAAAGGCACTTCTTCCCATCCCCGTGGGGATCTATGCTTATGGGTGGGGGACCAGGACGGGAGGCTGAGAGGCAGAACAGGCACCACGTGGCTTGTGGTTCTGCATTGCTGTGTGGCCATCTCTGGATGCACTGCCACAGGGTGGGCCACGCGGGATTGCATCTCCTGTCCTGCGAGAACATTTGGCTGGAAGCCCTTTCTCGACAAACTCATGGGCTGCGTGGTCTGCACTGGGGTCCTAGAGAGAAGAAGGGGGTCCAACAAGATTTCTAAGGCCTCTGTCATATCACCTCCCCTCCTAGAGGCTCCCTCTACCTGACAAACCTGTGGCTTCCGGTGGAGCCTGGACACTCATTCTGAAACACCCGCATGACCAGGACTTTCATCTTCATGAGCTGCATCTGGCTGGCTTTTACCTTCAAGTGAAGTCCGAGTTTTCAAGCTATCTGCGGCCCCTCCCTAAGACACGGTCCCTCTGGCTTTACCTCTTGCCATTCCTCCAGCCCCCCTGCATTCTAGTCATAGTGGACCAGGTGACACCCTGGAAGCTCACCATGGCCCCTAGGTCCCTGGGAATACTGTCCTTCTTGCCTGGAATCTCTCCACTGTCTCCCACTGGCTGGGTCTTTTTCATCCTTGGGTCTCACCTTCCAGGTTGCGTCTGTCTGAGCTGCCTCTGTTACCACCTCCCTTCAGGCCCATGGGACACTTGTCTCCAGGATGGTTCTAGGCTAGCCACGAAGAGCATGTCTCTGGAACAGTGAAGAGTGTGTCTCTGCTGAATCAGGAGCCCCTGAAGGATGGGGCTGAGGGCCGCTCCCATTGTGCCCCAGCCCCTAGCGTGGGGCCTGTAGGGCGCAGACAGCCAGTCAGTATGTGTCACTGGAACCATTTTCAGAGGCTGTAGCATGGCCTGGACATGACCTGGTGCCATGTGTGTCTTCTTCCTGGGAGGTAGAGAGTGGGTCACACTTTAGAGGCTCTGACAAGGTGACCGAGACAGCTTCTAGGTGGCAGGCATCCCTCTTTCCACAATTCTCTATGTTGCAGTGGTAGAATGGGACTCTGGGTGCCCTGGCCTCCCACAGACCCCTCCCAAATGGCTTTGTGTCTTTAGGCTGTGCAGGGGTTGGGGGGGCATGTGTGCGCACGCGGACACCTCCGTTCCCTCCGTGACTGAAGCACAGCCGAACACATCCATCTTGTCTCGTGTTAGAGGCACCCTGGCACGCTGACTCTCTGCTCCCATTCAGTCAATCATCTTGCGTCGTTGGCAGGAAGGAGCGCGCTCAGCTTCGCATGTGACAACCCCAACATATTTCTAATTCCATCATGGCTAGGGATGTGCTGGAGGATAGTGAGGTGCGTGTGAGAGGGAGGGTTGAGCAGCCAAGACGAGGCAAGCCGAGGCTGGGCTGCGACTGCAGGGAGGCCGAGCTCGCATCTGCCGGTCAGTCCCGGTCCTGGCCCCGTAGCTGGGAGCCAGTGCCTACTTCACAGCAGGAAAGAGGTCACTCGGCTAGGAGAAGCTTCCATGCCCGCGGTGCCACAAACGGGGTGGGGGTGGGGTGGATGGGGTGGGGGCAGGGGTGTCAAAGATTACTCAAAGAGAATTGAAAAGTAAAAGAGAGGAAAGCACAGCTCCAAGCCCAGAGTGGGTGGAGGTCAGAAGAGCTGGCTAAGCGTCCACAGGCCATTCATAAGAGGGGACAAAGAGCATTTGGAAAAGGGTCTCCCACTCTGGGACCGCAGGCAGGTGGAGAGCCACTTCCGGATAAGGCACGTGCGTGCGCGCAGGGGCGGGCCTCACGCTTCTTCGTCTCCTCTCTGTTCCTCAGCTCATTCTGTAGATGCTTCCGTGGACGCCTCGGACCTTCCTCCTCCTCCTCAGTTCTCTGCTAAAGCCCGCCATGCCCTTTCTGCTAGGTGAACAGTGACTTTTGGCCTCCAGCTTCCTTTCCGCCCCCTCTGATATTTTGCTTCTACCTCTCCTTACAGCAGCGAGTTGACTTCCGTCCTGCACAGCCCTGCGTGGGCCTGGCAGTCCTTACTCTCATTTGCAGCTACACCCAGGAGTCACTGGACAGAGGTCGGAGTCACTGCTCCATTCGGCTTAACCTCTCCCCTTCCCGACGGCGGCTCCTCAAAACACTGTCTCTCACCTGGAAGAACGAAGCATAAGGCAGTAGTTGCTCCCAAAGTATATTCAAGTTTCGCTTTATAGTTCTCATAGCTATAAAAATCTGTTCTGAGAGCATGGCTTCTCCCCCCCTCGGTTTCTCTTTAACCTATGTTAATTTTGCTCTTTTCTTGGCATCCAATTTTGTCCTCTTCAATTTTGCTCCTGGTGTTTCACTCCGCAGATTGAACCGGCAGAGCAATAATATGGTATGATTTTAATAAGTGGCTTGACAGGCAGGAAGAAAGCGAATCTCATTCACTGCATCAGTGGCGCTGTGCAAATTCGCTCTTTTTTGAAAAATGCATTTAGTCAGCAGGATGGGTCTTGCCCAGCTCCTCGGCCCTTTGCTCTCCGCGGCAGTCGCAGGTTCCGTTTCTGTTCACCTGCAAATTTCAGGCGGGTAGGGCTCGGGATGGGTTCCAGGAATGCGTAAGACCGTTCCAAAGCCTCAGAATTCATTTCTGGCTGTCGCACCTTGCTTGAAGCACAGGATATGCATAAATGTGGATCCACAGCCCGCTTGAAACGCAGTTGTGTAGCTAACTCTGAGATTTTGAACCCAAGTTGCCTTAGGCTGGGGGACATCATAAAGCCTCTGACACATGTGGCTTCTCTTGTCCGTGTGCAAGTAGGACTCCTATTTTATAGCAATGCTATGAGCAAGCAAGATGCTTATTGTCCGAGTAACTTTTTGTTTTCTTGACCTCTTTTGTTAAACATCTGTCTATTCCTCGTAGGGGTTTTATTGGAAGGGTTTGGAATGATGCAAAAATAATTTCGCTCTTGGAAATCTCTCAGGCTCTGGACCTTCCTTTGCCTCTGTGGTGGTCCTAAGCTGTACATGTGTACTGAATATTAAACACCGTCTAGCACAGGGAGTGCTTTAATTGTAGAGCACAAGCTAAAGATCAGACTCAGTAAAGAAAAAATGTGAAATATCTGTGTGTGCTAGAGTTCTCTAGGGGAACAGAGTCAACAGAAAATGTACGCATGATTGTGCAAGGTGATAAGGTGATTTACTAGGCAGGCCAACAGGGTCAGAGGCGGAGTAGCTACTCGCCCCATGAAGATGGAAGCTGGAGAGAGAGGGAGAGGGAGGGAAGGAAGGAGGGAGGGAGGGACAGAGAGAGGAAGAGAGGGAGAGAGGCAGAATAGAGAGAAACAGAGACAGAGGGAGACACACAGAGAGACAGAGACAGACAGAGAGACAGAGATAAAGAGAGAGACAGAAACAGAAAGACACAGACAGAGGCAGAGGCGGAGACAAAGGAGAGAAACAGAGAGAGAGGAGATAGAAAAACAGAGACAGAGAAACAAAGATATAGACAGACAAGAGAGAGGGAGCAAGAGAGAGATAGATAGAGAGAGAGAGAGAGAGAGAGAGAGAGAGCGAGCGCTCAGGAACACAGCACCAGTCCATGGCCTGGCGAAAGGCCTGGAAGTTCACCAGAGTGCTGTTAATGTGAGCGTATGTTGGAGGGCTGACCATATGGAGACCTGACACCAGCGTCCCCCGGCAATAGTGATAGTGAAGGCCAAACCTACCCAGGAGGACTGGAGCTTTTCAAAACCCGCCTGCTTCCTTCTTTCCCTTTTTATTCCATCAAGGCTCCAAGCCTATTGGTTGGCACCACCTACAACTAGGGTGGGTCTTCCTCCCTCAGTTTGCCATCCTGCATATCAACTACCCACAGGCACACCCAGAGAATCATGCTTTAGCGATCTGCCAGGTGGCTCTGCATCCATTCAAGTTGACATAGTTTGAAGGATGGTCATAATACCTCCCTAATAGTTATTTATATTGGTCATGCCTTAAAATTAGAGTGATGACAGTTTTGACTTGTCAGTTTCAATGCAGCATATTATTAAAATTAATTTTAATGTTTCGACTGCTCCATGAGGCTACTAGAAAATTCTGAATCACACACACACAGCTCACATTAATTCTTCTGCAGAACAGTGCCGCTCTTGACAGTGTTGTACAGGCTATCGAGATGAAGAAGGCCCAGGTTGGTTGCTGGCTTTCCCGTGCCTGTGGGAGGGGACTCACTCGTAAGACGTTCATGTGCATACTGAGCACCTTTTCAGGGCCTACTTTATGCCAGGAATGAAGCAAAATGCTGGAGAATAAAGTGTGTGTGTGTGTGTGTGTGTGTGTGTGTGTGTGTGTGTGTGTGTGATTTTTGGTGTTTCCACCTTTGTAGAGATATTGCTTATTTATTTTTATGTATTTAGCACAGGGCCTATAGTGTCTCACTATGTAGATCAGACTCATAGTGATTCGCCTGTTTCTAACCTCCTAAGCGCTGGGATTACAGGCACCTGCCACCACACCCCAATCTCATTCGCCGTCTCAGCACATCCCTGGAGCAAGGACAGCACTGCACACTGGGGATCAAACCCAGAGCACCGCGCTCTGCCTAAGCAGGCACTTTAGTCTGCTGAGCTATCTGGCGGGCTTGCGTATTGTTTATTTTGTACCTCTCGTTAGTACAGCTCTCTAGATCCAAGTTCTACAACCTACGCTCGGCTGGACTGAGGTGACCCACCAACTATGTTGTAAATAAAACTTTATCCACACACGGGCACATGCATTCATTTACCGCACAGAGGAGAGGCTTCACATTGCTTGTTGGTTATCACTGTTGTGCAGATTAAGAAAAAGAAGCGCAGGGACACGGAACTGCTTTTCTCAAATGGCGCAGCAATGAAATGAAGGGGCTGGGAGGACAACCCAGGGGTTCTGGCTTTAGAGGCTGAGCCCTTTCCTAGCTGCAGGGTTGGGCAAGCCTCAGCCTGTCCCTGGCCTTGGGAGACGACTGAACACTCCTGGAGGTTGTTTGCTGTAGTGGTCCCTGAGATCTACAGGGCAGTTTGGTGAAAGCCTGTGAGGGAAGCTCTTTCACGGTGGAAGCTCTCAGAAGCCCGTCAGGTGGCTGCTGGCCAGAGACTGCGGCCTGCTGGATTTGAGGGGCCTTAGTCCAGAGTGCACCCTGACTCAGGCAGGTGGGGGAAGAGGCAGAACCGGCCATGCATGTCCAGGCGAGGGCGCTGTTCTCCCACAGCTCAGCCAATCCTCTGCGCTGCTCCAGGGCAGGGAACAAAGGCTCAGGACTATTGCCCTGGCATTCAGATGCTTAGAATGGCACAGGCCCTGAAGGCCATGGTGGGGCACAGACAGGTGGTGGCAGCCTCGCCTGGACTGATCCCTGGGGCCCAGACAATACACAGCCTAGCCACACCCAAGCCAAGTACACACTTGTATAGGGGTGACCAGAGCTCTTGTGCATCTGCTGTGAGCGCACAGAGCTTGCGCAGTCCTGAAGGGTCCTCCCTGCAGCTTTCTGTGAATCCAGGTACCAGGATGTAACCTAGGCAAGTCCCAGAACCAGGCAGAACATGGGGTACATACTGGAAATCCCCTCTCCCCTCCAATCTGGCTGTCTCTGGAAGCATCCAGGAGGCGCCCTGTGCCATCCTGCTCTGTCCCCTGAGTTCTTCCTTCTGTCCCCCTGTCCCGGTGGTACCTGTGTTCTCTGGTCCACCTTTAACTCCAACAAGAGCTGGACAGAAGTCTCTTTCCAGACAGCAGGTTGGGGAACAGATTAAACAGAGCGCACTCAGATCCCCACAGTGGCTGGCCAGTATCATCAGACCCAGGGTGAGCGTAGTTTATCATCTGTTTATGGGAGCTGCCACATGCTGGGAACAGGCTGTAGCCTGAGTACTTTCGTCCTTCATCTCCACCATCATTCCATTAGCTTTGTGCTTCGCGAAGTGAGGCCTCAAGCCCAGCTCAGTTGCCTGCAGACTCCATCTCCTGGCTATTCTGTGGATGTCTCTGTGTTAGCTCGGGCAGCCGTAGCGAAATCCCATAGAGTGGAGAGTCAGAAGCCTCCGATCAAGGTGCTGGCAGACCCAGAGCCTCTCATCCCTGTGGAGGGACCTCACACAGGGCTATCTCTCTCACTTCTTTCTTTGGAGACCATCAGTCCCATCACAAGGTGTCTTAGTTATCATTCTCTCATGGCTGGGACAAAATACCTGACAGGTACAATGAGGGAAGGAAAGTTTATTCAGTCTACAGCTGGGGAAGCTTCAGTCCATATTCAGCTAGCTCCAAAGCAGAGTGGTATGTGGCAGTGGGCATCAGCAAAACAGCAAGAGCCAAAAGGGGGGAGCAGTGGTCGCAGGGGCCGAGGCAGAGAGCAAGCCTCCCTCCCTCCCTTATGCTGCATTCAGGCTGAGTGCCCCAGGCCAGATAGCACCCACACCCCGAATCCCAGCAGCACCCACACCCCTAATCCCAGCATTGGATCATGAATTAATCACACACCGTGGAGGTCCACTCCACGATCGCACGAGGCTTTAGGGGACAGCTAGATACAAACCACAACACAAGGGCTCTGCCTTCAGGACCTCAGGGAACCCGAATTGACTTACTAAGGTCACATCTCAAAATGCTGTCATCTGAGGGTCAAGAATTCAGCATAGCAATGTGGGGACAAGAGCACGGCCCAGCCCCCAGCATTGCACTGGTGTGGAGCGGTCAGCAGATCTCAGAACACTGGCTGGGAAGGAGAGGAAGATACGGGAGCTCCTTTTATGGGCACCCTTTATGGAACCCACGTAGGAATCTCGGCCCTACCCGTTAGTGATGGGGAGACCTCGGCCAAGTCACTCGGCCTCTCTGCTCCATCTCCTGCTCTAGCAAATTCGAGCAGAGACATGCTTACACGGAGACAATGCTTACATGTGTCATATCTCATGCTGTAAGGGGCTCACGTGGCAAGCAGCCCCTGGCTGGCCAATGCTCATCAGATGTGAGCTCACAAACAGCCAGGACCGAGGAAGTGCCAGATGATCCATCCTGGTGGGCATGCTTTCCTCGCCGCAAAGAGGGTTCCTGTGCCCACGCTGGAGGGCGAGCTGCACTGATCACTCCTCCACTGACTTTAGAATCTGACTTCAGGGGCCAGGGCACCCTCGAGCTGGGCATGTGCAGCAAGCCGCATGGTAGGGTCTCCTGGGAAAACCCAGCTTGGGAAGACAGCTGACAGTCAGCGACATTCCCCTGTAAGAGCAGTGAAAATGCACAACTGAGCTTCAAATCCAATAGGTCTTCCTGCCTAGCAAGTGCCAGATCTTGTGCTATTATATTTTTATTACACATACAAGGTTATTTAATCCTTACAGCAGTGAGAAACAAATCTATTAGTATGGGCTGAGGCTTTGGAGGTTTTTAAAAACTGAGTAGATCAAGCCCTAGCTGCAGGCAGGAACACATTATTCATTCTTCCTGACCTCGTTCCACCCTCTGGGACTCGGAGTGAAAGGCGGGATGGGGGAAAGTGCAGAACAGCTTGCTGGCTCCCTTTCACTCCTCTCTTTGTTGGGTGTGATGAGGCACAGATTTCGGTGTGAATGGAATTCTGTGGGAAGGACCGAATCCAAGGAAAACAAAAACCGGGCGGTGTACACGGACTGTGGTCAATGCACAGGGGAACATTTGCTTCCTGCGCTGGCACTGGAACCTTTCCTTAAATGAGGCCCAGGAAGATGTCTCGGATGTTGTGGGATCCATATACTCCTGGTGGTACAGATGGGCAGACTGAGTGCTGACATTTGGGGCCCATTCCATGACTCACTGGGGATGACACCAAATAATTAGGGACAGCTCTGAGAATGATGTCATGGAATTGGTTTATCTGTCTGCTGATCAGACATCTGACCTGTAATGTGACTCAGAACTGCCAAGGTTTTTAAAAGAAGGAGACAGATTGGTTCTCTGGCTTCTCTCATCAAGTTGTCAGGAAAACAGTTGGGTTCAGATTTGCCTGGATAATTAGCAGAGGTGCCCATGGTGGGGCCTGGAGAAGTCAGCCCTTGTCAAATCCTTTTTGCTAAAGTGAGGGTTCTCTCCCAGTTTTCTAGAGAGACACAGACTGATGAGTCACCAGCGAAGAATGCTCTGTTTGAGCTCCTTAAGCAAATTCTTTCCTGAGGCTTCTTGGGAGCTTGGTAGTGTGGTGATGGGCAGATGCACAGCCCACAGGTATTTAAGAGAACAGACAAAACCTTCTTCTCCCGGAAGGCAGAGAGTGTTTCTCTCCTCCCTGACTCTGGATTTGCATAGAGGCACAGGCATAGCCAGACTCTTGGGCTTTCTCATTGTCATCTGTGCCCTCAAAGCCCAGAGCCTGGGCTTCAGTGGCATCTACAAGGGCTTCCCACCTATGAGTTGTTTGCTTGTGCCACTAGTGTGATTTGAACTGAGGGCTGTGGTCATGAGCTATACCCACTACACATTTCTTTGATGTTTTTATTTTTTAAAAAATGTATTGAGTACAGGGTCTGCAGGGTCTCACTAAAAGATGAGAATCATGGTGATCCTCCTGTTTACAGCCTCCTAAGTGCTGGGATTACAGGTATGCATCACTATACCCACCCTTAGGATGAGACTGGCACAGTAGGCTGGGGATCAAACTGTTTTTTTTTTTTTTTTTTGACACTTGGTCTTATATATAAGGTAAGCTGCCTAGGCTAGTCTGGAACTTGCTATCTCCCCCACCTCAGGCTCTTAGTTGAGGGCCACCTTATAGTTGTGGACCACGAGGCCTTGCTGCACATAGAGATCTGAGCTGATTCATTGTATTAGGGTTGCCATTTCCCAGTTTCTACAGCTGCTTGTTGGACACTAAATATTCAGCAAGGGATTTCAGTGCTGCTGGGTAGGACACCCTTATTTTGTCCACAGGACTGTTGTGTTAGAACTCCTCTGGAATCTCCAGGCCATTGCTCTCCGGAGGGGGTCTCTTTCCATCTTCCACCTTGCTCTTCTCAGGCCACCATAAAGTCAGTTTTCTTCTTATTAGTCAGGGACAGACAGGGCGAGAACAATACACTGATTGGCTGGCTTACCTCTTTCACTAGGGAGGATGTGAGGCATGCCGGGAGGAGTATCTATAAATGTCTCAATAGCTGACACTCCAGGAAAACATTTCTCTGGGGAAGGCAGAGGGAACTGTCAGGCCAAATCATATTGCACACATCTGTCACATGTCACAAGACTGAGCACCATGCTGAGTTGGTTACTGGTCCCTTGATAATCGTAACAAAGACAATAATAATTGTTAACATTTAACAAGTCTTTATCATGTGCCAAGCACAGTTGGAAGGGCTTGAAGAGTATGATCCAAGTCAGTCTTCACAGCAGCCCTGCTTTATGGGAAGGGTGGGAAAGCTGCTTACTTCAAAGATGGGGATATCAAATCACAGATGTGTAGCTTCTTCACAACCACAAAGTAGAAGAGATGGATCATCAGCCAGGTTACCAGCCCTTGTACAGACCTATGGTTTTGTCACAAAACTGTGGGTTTCATTGTGCCTGATTGGCACGGTCACTTTCTTATTGCTTGGAATAGAGCAACCTCCATGCACAACTTGAAGAGGGAGAGGTTTGTGTGGGCTCACGAGTTGTAGAGGTTTCTGTCTGCAGGCAAATGGCCCTAAGGCGGAGCAGCCCAGTGGAAGGATCTGAGGAAAACCGCTCACACCATGGTGGCCAGGAAGCAGAGAGAAGGGAGAAGTGGGGTGAAGATAAAGAAACTGCCCCTCCAGGTCCTACCCCAGTGACTACCCATGGCTCCATGATGAGCGGTGTCCCTGTGGTTAGTCACCTTCCCAAAGCTCCAAGTATCAGCACATGAGGCTTCAGAGGACATTCTGAATCTAAACCACAGCACTGAGGTTCCAGGTTAACATCAGTAAGGGCTGAGATGCTTCTTTCTTCTTTCCAACCCCTTCTTGCAATCAGCCAGATGTGTCTGACCCTCTGTCCTGTGGACCCATGCTCTGTAGGTTGTGAACAGATAAGGCAGGGCAGGAAGACTCCCTGGAGGGAGGCAGAAGGCCACATGTCTTGCCTCAGGTACCTGTGAGCCTTTCTGCTGTAACCACCTTTGCTTTCCCTCACTCCTAGCCTATGGGCCCTGGGAGGGGCCACGTCATCAACTAGGGAGATCTGGCCTGAGCTTTAGCTCCTCATAACATCATAGTTTTCTATCACATTGTTTAGTACAGAGATGGTTCAGGAGCCACAGAGGACAGAAAATACCCAAATAAACATTCTGGCACAGAGAGTCTTCTTTCTCTAAGCCATAGCTTCCGAAGATGTCTGGTCCAGAGCTGTAGTAGCCATCTTTCCACCATGAGGCAAGAACTCGTAGATACTGTTCATCGTGGATATTTGAATATACTCATAATATTTCATCAAAGAATCATAATTGATATAGGCTGGCAAATATGAATGGTTTTATGTACCTGCTTCTTGGGGAATTTAGCAAATGATTAGGAAAAGGTGTGAAAGCCTCACCTTAGAAGTCCTTTGCATTCTTCAACTAATGCATTGCTGTGGGGACGTCGGCATCCTCGGAGTTGAGTTTAGCAGCTACCAATGTGAGGCTCAGGTCCATTTTTCTTCCCCAAATAAGTTTCATGTCATGGGCAGAAACCCAGGCACAGAAATTATGAAAATAAAAGTACTAACATTGACACAGTTAGGAGATGCGAGAACCAGGACTCTAAATACAGGCAGTTGGGAAAACGAATCTGATCCTGATAAATATCTTCTGTAATACTCACATAGATTCGCCAAGACTCTATCCTCTATGTTCCTTCATGGATGTAACCAGGAAAAAGGTGTCTGGGGACATTTACCTCGTGGTGGAAGCCCAGAAGTCTGTATGTGTGAAGAAAAAGAAAGAAACAAACAACAGAAATGGTAACTGGTATTGCAAGAGAATAACAGAAAAATAAGCCAGCTGAGGGAGACCAGGGTAGGAGTTTATAGTTTTCAACAGAGTTGTCAGAGGAGGTGACTTAAAAGGAGTGGGGAATAACCACAAGGATACCTGAGCAGAGAATGTTCCAGAAGGAGGAAAAATCCCGGGCAAAGCCTACAGGCACCTGTGTGCTTAGTATGCTTGGTGGATCGCAGAGGGGCTCCTCGGGAGGCTGGGCCTGAGTGAGAAGATGACAGAGGAAGAAGAGGCAGAGAGGTGACTTCTGGACCTCCAAAGATGATGGGCCTGCAGGCCCGGGATGGGGTGGGCCGGAGACTGCCTCTGCTGTGTGCAAGAGCCCAGTCGTAGCTGTGCTGCACTGTGTGGGAAGGTGTGAGTGGAGACCCAGCGGACAGACAGTGGGGCCAGGACCCAGGCCGGAGGCAGCAGTAGACTGGTGGTAAGTGGGCAGATTCCTGCTGTGTCTCCAAGAAAAAGAATTTGTAATGATTTTCCATCTGGGGGCAGCGGGGAAGCAAGGAGTCAGAGGTAGCGCTCACATTTTTCTGAGCAAAACTTAAGTGACTCAATAAAACACAAATTCTTCTTTGAACTCCATTCTTATGGTCAAGGAATCGATACTCAATTCTGCCTGGGGCCACTTGGGGTTCTGTGTTGTCCAGAAAGGCCACAATGGAGGAGCGTGCTACTTAGTGACAGAGAATTCCTTGGAGAATGAGTCCATCTTATCTCCGCTGCCCTTCTGTGATCACTGGGAAACTGAGGCATAGGGAGACAGTGCTCACCTGACCAAGCTCACAATGTTGATACATTTTATTCTCTTTTGTGTCCTGTTGCCATAGAATATTCTAGTATTCTTAGGTCACAACAGAGGGAGCAGCCCCTGCATACAAATGAACTAACTGCACCCACCAGAGTCGCCATTCACAGCCAGGCACTATTAACCTCCGAGAGAGCCTCAGTCATTCATATGGATCTTTGGAAAGGGGGACCTCACCGTATTCTCCTGTGGTCTGTCTCAGAGCCTGAGTTCCATTAATGTCTCAAAGGTATCACCACATGCAAAAGGGGCAGGGGGCCATGGGAATGGGGGTTGCTCCCTGTCTTTGGGAAACCACTTGTGTGTGCTTTTGCCTCAGATGTGCTCTGAGCAGACATGAAACCCTTGGTAGTGGAGATGTGGTTTGGGAAGAGATGGGACCCTGCTGTCGTTGGAGCCAGCAGCCAGTCATGTGACCAGGACTGGTCAGCTGAGGCCTCCGTGATGAGACGTGGGTGAGGCTCCCAGGGAGAGGAGCAGCCAGTGCCAAGGCCCCAGGGTAGAGCCGCAGTCTTGGCTCTGCTGGCATCAGCCACTGCCCTGGCCAGGAGCTCTGCTCTCATTCACTGAGGCCAGCCCTCCCAGCCCCTCTCCCTGCCCCTACAGAGGCCACCACAAATATCTGGACACTGCCAAAGTGACTTTGAGGGGAATTTTGGGTACAGTAGGAGCCCCCAAGGGTATTTGTGACTTTGCCCCTGGGCCCCAAGAAAGTGACCTAGTTTGGGGAAGGGTCTTTGTTTATGTAGTTAAGGAGTGCATAGGCAGGGGAGAGTGTCTATCCCATGACAAGTGGCAAGTGTGACAGGAAGACACAGATGCAAAGGACATAGAGTTTGGCAGAGAAATCCACAGAGGAGGCCAGGCACCAGGCCCTGGAGCCTTTGGAGTAAGGCCCTGCCAATACTTTCATTTTGGGCTCCTGACCTCCAGGGTCGGGAGCAGACAAACCTTCATGTTTTGAGCCGTCCGGTTTGTGTGCTGATTGGTTATCAGGGATTAAACTGCCCCCATTGCTTATTGTTACCCTTAGGTGAGCAGAATGGGGCAGGTCTGGGACCACAGGTCTGGCACCGGCAAGACTGCAGAGGACGAGGCCAGGCCCCTGCTCTGCTCTGTGTGGCAGTGGGAGGGGTGTGGAGCTCAGAGGGAATGACACAGTAGGCCCTGTGGTCTGGTTAGGTCTTAGCGAGTTTCTACTGCTGCCATGGGGATCACCCCAGTGACTGAGCCAGGTGGAGCTGGGGCTCTGTCAGAGGCAGCTGTGTGGAAAGGGCAGGACCCTCCACTCAGGAGGGCTTTGCTAGGGCGCATGGCCAAGGGCGGAGTCGGGCAGCAGGGCCGGGCAGCGGGGGCCGGGCAGCAGGGCCAGGCAGCTGGGCCAGGCAGCAGGGCTGGGCAGCAGAGCTGGGCAGCGGGGCTGGACAGTGGGGCTGGACAGTGGGGCCAGGCAGTAGAGCTGGGCAGCCTCCTCTTATTATGAAGCAGCTGGGCTTCACATTTGGCGTTTCAGGGAATCATAAAGATGAAAACCACAACGAAGAGGTTCATTCATTTCCTGCTCTCTCTCTCTCTCTCTCTCTCTCTCTCTCTCTCTCTCTCTCTCTCTCTCTGTCTCTCTCTCTGTCTCTCTCTCTCTCTTTTTCTGTGTGTGTGTGTGTGTGTGCGTGTGCGTGTGTGTATGTGTTACTGATAGCTGACTCCAAGGCCTTGCACTGAGCTCCTTCTTCTCTTTTCTTCTTTCTTCTTCTCTTCTCTTCTCTTCTCT
Organism: Myocastor coypus; assembly: GCA_004027025.1. Taxonomy (NCBI): domain Eukaryota; kingdom Metazoa; phylum Chordata; class Mammalia; order Rodentia; family Myocastoridae; genus Myocastor; species Myocastor coypus. Next base: position 23,424 of record PVJA010021900.1, read on the forward strand.
TCTCTTCTCTTCTCTTCTCTTCTCTTCTCTTCTCTTCTCTTCTCTTCTCTTCTCTCTCTCTCTCTCTCTCTTTCTTTTCTGTTTTGAGATAAATTCTCATTCAACCATGCAGTTGCCCACGCTAGATTCTAACCTCCAATCCAGCCCTCCTCTCTCAGCCTCCCAGAGTCCTGGGATGCTCAGAGGCTGAGGGAGGTGAGCTGATTTCCTCAGAGCCACAGGGCTCGTCTCTGGTGGAGCCGTGCATCAGTCTCAATTCCCACCCTTCCTCACCTGATGTTCCTCCCAGAACTTTCCACTGCCCCCTCGGGTCTCAGGGAGTGAAACATGATGATGGAGCGACCTAAATTTTAAAAGAGGTCTACTAAATCTCGTCTTCTATTGCCATCACTTCTCCTAAGGCCACTTTCCAATTTGAAAGTTTTCAATTTATGATTCCACGTCATTCCTTGCCCTTTAGGATAGTATAGTTTCGTTGTCCAGAAGCAAAATCATCGCACAACAAGAGCTGCAAATAAAAAGATGAGGAATGAGGTGTTGGGGTGAGTGGCTCTCAGAAGCAACCTCAGAGGTCACGTGAGGTCAAGAAGCCCGCAGCCATGTCCTAACAGCTGAGGCAAAGCAGGTGCCTTGGCTCATCTCTGTCCCTGTGTGGGGTCTGTGTGACCGAGGAGGTTCACAGAGCCCAAAGCTAGGAGGAAGCCGCAAGGCCAGGAGACTGGCATGGTAGCGCAAGGATAGCTGTCACTCAGAGAAAATTAGTGGTGGCCGCCATGTTTTCATCCATTTCAGTGGGGAGTCAGGAAGGACTCTAGGGCCTTCTAATGCTCTGCCTTCATTCCTGCCAAGAGATTGCATGTGACATAAATCTGAGGTGCTTTTGCTTGACTTGTGGGCCTGGAGTTTAGGAATGCGTAGTTCTGGAGAAACAGTGTGCTCTGCCTGTTCACCCAGCCTGAAGATTTGACCACCACTTGTACATCAAGCCTGAGCTGCAGGCCAGGTTTCATGTGGGTGCAGGGGACTTGGCTGAAAGAGGACACCAAGTCCACTCATGCTGTAGGTTCACCCGGAGATTCCTGCCACCCTGACGTAGGGGACTTGGGGCCTGGGGTAGAGGAGGAGTCAGGGTGTGAGCTTGGAAGATAGGGTCAAACGGCAAAGATATTTGGGAATGTAAGACCTGACTAGAAGAGTGGAGGAAAGGTGAAGTATCCAGTGCAGGGGGCTGCTTGGGACAGGGGCCTGGGCATGCAGCCTGTGACCACGCTGGCAGAGGGCAGGGCGGTTGCTCAGGGCCAAGTTGCTGCTGGCCTGGCTGCTTCGGCTAGGTTCACTACAGGGCTCATGTCACTTCTGGGTTCTGGTACAGGGGCCAGCTTGAGGGTCCCATCAGGATCAGATGAAGTGCGGGTCCAGGTCAGTAAGCTCCTCAGACTCCTGGCTGCAGGACAGAAGCTGTGAGAAGGAAGCATAATGGTGAGTCATTTGCTAGGGTTGCCCTATGGGCCCCAGGGAGTCAGGGCTGAAGGAGCGTGCTCTCTGGAGCTCTGGAGGCCGGAAGCCCAAGGTCCAAGGTGTGAGCAGGGGTGGCGCTTTCCAGGGCCTCACCTGGCTTACAGATGACTGCATTCCTGCCACCACCTGACACAGCTGTCAGTCTGACTCCTGAGGTCACTTGTGTTTCTAGATCTCTTCTTAAGAAGAGAATGAATTAGGGTCACAGGATCAGCCTCCCTGTCCTTAATTCCCTAGGCAAGGCCCTGTCTCCAAGACCAGTCACATTCATGGTCTAGTGTCAGGGAGTCCATGTGGGTATAGCACTGAGCAGCCCCTCCCAGGTGTCCTCCCCCTACCTCCCCCTTTCTCTTGGGACAGGGGACACTGGAAGTCACTCAGGGATACACCAGTAACTTCACCTCGTCTCCATTTTGCTCTTCCAGTCTTCAATCTCTCTGATCATTAATTTGGTACTGAAAGCCCTGTTGGTGTTAGAAACATCATTTTGAGAGTTTTGAATGGACTAAAATTTAGACATTCCATGTGCAAGGGCACTTTAGCATAAATCTAATGGGTAAAAACAGGGAACACCCTCTTCCCTCATTGTTGATTTATGTACCCACTTCCCTTGCTATTTTAGTTACTCTCCTCTCATTGCTGGGACAAATACCCAAACACCCAAAATGAAAGAGGGAAAGGTTCGTTGAATTCACAGTTACTGGAGGTTTCAGTCCATATTCAGCTGTCTCCAAGGCAGAGGGGCCCATGGCAAATAGCAGCAGCAGTTCATGGCAGCGGAACAGCAACAGGGGCAACAGAGTCTGTCTCTCAGTCTCTCTTACATTACATTCAGGCTTTCCACCTCAGGCTGGGTATAACACTAACACCCATAATCCCAGCAGTACTACGACCCATAATCCCAGTGGATCATGAGTTAGTCTCAAACTTTAGAAGTTCCCGTTCCATGATTGCATGAGGCTTTGTGGGGACAACCAGGCACAGACCATAACACTTGCTAGGCTACAAGTTCTTAAAAAGCATGGATTTTGTGTGCTTTATCTTCCGACTCTGCTGCTCAAGACAGGGCCTGGCATGTCGTGGCGAGTGCACGTGGTAAGTGTGGTTGAATTAATGTGTTGAGGTTACGTTCAAAGTCGGATGCATCTGTGCCCAGAAAGCAGAGCATGGAGAGGGATTTTAGGGGGAAGCCAGGCAACACATCCAGACATACGTTAACCTTTGGGCCTCAGCGATCTGCTCTACTGTTCCCCTGGACTCAATCACTCTCTGAACTTGTGTACTAGAAGACATTGTCCCCAAAATCCAGCCAACGCGTCAGCGCTTTTCCTATCCTCCCTGATCACATCAACTGGACATGAAAGGTGGGAAAGGCCATGGAGCCCCTCTCTTCCCCACACCCCCAGTTCCTCTCAGGAGTCCTTCACTATCCCATGAGAGAATTAGGAAGAGGCCATGGGTCCCAGTAGGTCGCCCATCTCAAGGACATCCTGTGTCTTGGCAGATCTGGAATGGGGCTGACGCTGAGACCTGAAGGTGACGAGCATCTTGTCAGGGCTCAGTTGGCCCGCCTCATGCATGTTTGAAATGTTTATCTTGTGAGGCCCATTGGAAACCTACCGCTGTCCATCCCCAGCCCATAGGAGAAGAAAGCCCATGAGTAGAAAACAGAACAGACTGACGCTCAGAGGTGACTTCTGCTCTTGTCTCCTTGTGCATTTTCCAGAAATACTGTCCTTTGTATAAGGAAAAGCATTCGTGCTTATCTGCTGCCTGGTGGGTGAAACCCATCAGCTCTGAGAAACAAGTAAAAAGAAAGGCAGTCCCGGTCATACTTTATGTAAGCAGATAATTGAAAGAAAGCGGACAGCTAGAGAGAGAGAACCATATATTGTCACAGCTTACAAGATAGAAGAATATTTTAATGAATAATATTTAGAAACCATGCCAATCATATTTTACAGTAGTCAGTAAGTCTACCTCTTCTTTTTGTTGTCTTTCTGCTGACAACAAGTGGATGGGTGTTTTCTGATGAAAAGCATTCTTCCTTGGACCTGAAGCATAAAGCGTGATCGCTTCCAGCCTGCCCTCTCCTTACGTCATGTCGCCTCTGGCACATAACTGTGGTCTCTCCTGAACTCAGGGACAAGGTGCTGGACCCTGCGCAGCCAGGCAGGGGGATTGGCCTCACACCTGTAATGTGTTCCAGTTGCCTGGGCAAGGCAGCCCCTTCTGTGTGCATGGTGTCACAAAAGCAATTATCTGTTGCCGTATTAAAAAAAAAAAAAAGAATAAAAAACAGTTAAAAAAATTTGAAATGATACAGAATTTCACTAGTTAAGATGAAAGGAATTCAACTATGGTTGTTATAATGCATATTGCTATCTTCAAATTACTTCTTTAGGTTACAAGATACAAGAATACAAAGTTGGTTGAAAATTAAAAGAAAAAACAAAAAGAAAATTAATAGACCAGTATAAAGCAGCAGTGTAATTATCCAAGCTATACTCTCTCTCTCTCTCTCTCTCTCTCTCTCTATATATATATATATATATATATATATATATACATATATATATATATGTATATATATATGCATGTACTATATATACTATACTATAGTAAATGTATATATATATATATATATATATATATATATATATATGTATGTGTATATATATTTTCCCCCACTTCCTTCTTTCTTTTCTCCTTTCTTTCATCTTAGTTGTTCCTTCCCTTCTAACCATCACTTTTCCTTTCACAGTTATCTATTATATCCTTCAGATTTTCTTTATTCTTTCAGGTTGTTATACTAGGGAGACAATGTGATAGTTCCACATGCAGGTCTGATTTATTTCAGTTTTAAGTATGGTTTCTAGTTGTATCCATTTACCTATAAAATTGTTGAGTTTATCATTTTTATAGCTGAGTAATATTCCATTGTGTAAAATTACCACATCCTTTTTTTTTAATCCATTCCTCATTTCATGGGCATTTGGGGTGTTTCTAAGATTTAGCTATGACAAATTCTGCTGCTATAAACATGGGTGCACATATATCACTATGATGTTTTAAGTTCATCTGAAAAAATATCCAGGAGGGAAATAGCTGGGTTTAATGGGGCTTCTAACCCTAGTAGTTTTGTATTATCGCCACACTGATTTCCATAGTCCCAATCTGCACTCCTCCCACCAGCAGTGGAGAAGTGTTCCTTTATTCCCTACAGTCCCTCTAGCATTTGTTATCAGTTGACTTATGATTCTTTCTGGGGTGAGATGGCAACTCAGTGTTGTTTTAGTTTGTATCTCTTGAATGACCAATGATATTGAACATATTTTCATATATTTTCCATTTATATTTCCTCATCTGAAAAGTACATATTCATCTCAGGTGCACAGTTTTGGAATGGGTCTTTGAATTTTAATGCCCTGATTTTTAAAAATTCTTCATATGTTCTGCATCAAAGATCTATTAAAACAGAAACACTAAATCTACTGGAGAAGAAAGTAGGTAGAAATCTTGAAGATATAGGGGTAGGCAGAGAGTTCATGAACTAAACTCAGCCTTCATGGGACATACTTCAAAGAATCAACAACTTGGATGTCATCTTACTAAAAAGGTTTTGCACATCCAAAGAAATCACCAACAAAATGAAAAAAAAAAAAAAATCACGATTTGGGAAAAAATTTTAGCCAACTGTCCCTCAGACAAAGGATTTGCATCTAGAATTTTCTTTTCTTTTCTTTTCTTTTCTTTTCTTTTCTTTTCTTTTCTTTTCTTTTCTTTCTTTCTTTCTTTCCTTCTTTCTTTCTTTCTTTCTTTCTTTCTTTCTTTCTTTTTTGAGGCAGAGTGTCACTAATGCTTTCCCGTCTAGACTTAAGCTTTTAGTCTCCTGCCTCAGTCTCCAAGAGTGCTGGAATTATTGGTATGCACCAACATGGTTGGCTTAGTAGGCTGATTTTAAAATTATTATCCAACAAAAGGACTGAAACTTACTGCTTCTTATTGTCTCATGCATTTGGTTAATGCTATTCCTATAAAAGTAAATATTAATATAGCATGCTTTGCTGGAGCAGGTCTTTGGGGAAGAGATTTTTGAACCTGTGGACAATGTATCTGAACTTCCTGTCATCAAGATAATAATTAGACCTCCATGAGTAGAAGCCCGTTGCTTTTAATTATTATTTTAATAGCTAGAAAGCTGTAGATCCTTTTGCTTGCTGACCCTGAGGTCACCCAATTTCTCCTTAGTGACAGTATCTTTTTTGGTGGGGGGGTATCCATATTACTGAAACGTTTGATAATTGCCTTGTCAGCTCTAGGATACAGGCCAAGGCTAAAGTAATTATGTACTTCTGGAAAGAAGAGCTCTGAATAAATATCAGCAGTCCAAATGGCCAGAGGGGAACCGGATGGTGAGGAAAGCAGTGACTAACCCATGAAATGTCACTGGTAAGGGATTCTAAAAAAACCAGTGTGACAAGCAAGGCTAAAATAGGAAACGCTGTCAGCTGGCTCCTTCCTGGCCAAAGAGCTTGCGCACCATCCTTTCATATTTATCAGTCAATCAGAGAGGTTAGAACTGCAATGGATTTTAGAATCTGTATGAGCTTTGCTTCCTGAACCTTCTGTAGCACATCAGATAGGTGTTTGGTTGTGTTCCTACTCAGACCTCTTGAACTTTGGGGGTCTTACTATTTTTTAAAGGCAAGGTCGTTTTTTTTTTTTTTTTTTTTTTTTTTTGTTGTTAGGGAAGTGATAAGGATTGGAAAGAAACCTCCTTGTTGTTTTAGTTCAGCCTCTTTTCTTCTCCCTGGTTGGCTCCATTTCAAGATTTTCTTTGTGGCCTCTGACAAAGTCACGCTAATTTTCTCATATCAAGGCTTCCTGCTAATTCTTGGGCTTCTCCTTCACTCAGTGCCCACACTAGATATTATATCCATGCTGAAATGAATTCATTTGGCCCCCTTTACCCAGAGTATGAGACTCTGGCCTAAATGCAGGTAGTCAACTTGGAAGGTGAGCCCAAGGAGGGAGAGAGAGGCAATGAGACTATGCCATGCACCGTGTCATATCAGGTGGTTGGCAGTGGAAAGATGAGGCCCCTTCCCAGCGGTGATGCTCAGAGACATGGTAGAGACCATCTTCTGCTAACTTCCAACCATTATGGCAGTCAGGCTGCCATTTTGGAACAGAATATAGACAACAATATTTCCTCACCCTAATAGTTTTGAAAATTAGGAAATAATAAATGTTTGCCCTTGGACTGCTTTTCTTTACTCCAGTATGGACAATGGACACCCTTTACTTTTTATTTTTGCTCTTTCTCCTGCTCTCCCTTTCTCTTTCTCTCCTTTTTTCTCCCCCCACCTCCCTTTTCTTCAGTACTGGGGATGGGGACCTAGGAGCCCCCACATGCTAGACAGCCATTCTATCACTGAGCTACACTCCCATCCCTATAGCTACTCTTTATGAAATGGTTTCTAGGATCATCTGTGGTCTAGCCATGACCCCACCCACCTACTTCTCTTTCACACTTGGTTTCTGGCATTCCCCACCTGAGTTCAACAGGGAAGATGGGAAAGTGCTCTTCTCAGTAAGAAGGAAGTACCTTGGGGACAAAGGATTGTATCACATTAAAAGATCTTTTTATATATTTTGTATTTCTAAAATTCATCTGGAGATGGATAAGCACAATCATCTCCCTGGTTAGGGTCTATGAAGGTCTCCACTTGGCCCTGGGCCTACATGCGCTCGACATATTTGCACACATGCATACATGCGTGCACACACATACATGTGTGCACACACGTGCCTCCACGTGGCACGGTTTTCTCCTTTCCCCCCACACAACTGCAGTGTCCATGCGCTCCTCTGCCCTCTGTCCCCCAGCACCCTGAAGGTGGTTGTTCCTGTTTCCCATTCAGTCATTATTGCTGAATTATAAGAAGTGTGTAGTGACATTTTATGTCATTGTACAAGGGCCAGCAAGCCACACACAGACGTGCAGTTAGTGTCCTTTGCTGGTCTTTGCTATTTAGTCCTCAGAAGGCATTGCATATGCCTGAAAAGCTGAGCATACCAGCTGATTGCAGAGACCTCCTCACAGAATAAAAGTTAGGCTATGATTTGGAATAATTGTAAAAAAAGCTGAATTGAGGTCTTGGAGGTTGAAGACTGTGGTACCTCCTTTAACAAGCATACTGAACAGCAGAGGTATTTGTTTGGGGGGCATTGAAGTTCTAGGTAGAAGCTACTTTTGTGTGTGTGTGTGGGACTGGGGTTCAAACTCATGACCTTGCACTTGCCAGGCAGGCACTTGTGCCACAGAGCTATCTCCCCAGCCTCTGAAAGCTGCTTAAATTTCTTACTCATTGTCAGGGTGACACAAGGTCTTTTGAAAGAAGTCATTGGGCATTCAATTTTCTGTGTTCTGTGCCCCTGACCCACCTCTTAAGGGCAGAGGAAACTGCTTCAGCCCACACTGGCCTGATCACTAAGGCAGGTCTGCAGCTGTAGTTTGAGTGTGAGTGAATTTGCTATCATAAATCCAGATAGAGGCTGCCTGAAAGCCCCCAGAAGAGCGTGTTATCTTTTACAGTTTCAGTACAATTTGGGGAATGACTTAAAGTCACCAAGATAAGAAACTCTTAACTAAACTTCGGAAAGATCCTGCTATCAACTCAATCAAGCCAGGTGGGAAGTCGGCATTATGGTTGCTGGTCCCCAAGCAATGGTTGGCTCTAGACGACTTTGCAGGAGTAGGGGAGAAAGGCAGGAGTGGCCAAGCAAGGCCACCAAGAGCAGTGTCAGAGGTCCTGTTGTAGTGGAGATGTAGAACCAGAGCTAGCCATGGGTCACCATGTCGGTGGCTTGGTGGGCAGCAGCTCCCTGAGAGGGAGGCCACACTGATGTTACTGGGAGTCGCAGTCCTGGCAGAGCACAGTGGGCCCTCCTCTGACTCAGCCCTTAGTCCTGGGACCTTGGTCAAATTCCTCATCCCCTCTGAGCCTCAGATGCCCTGTGTGATGACTCTGGTGACGGTGGAGGGTACTGCCCCAGGTGCTGCACGCAGAGCTCACTAAGTTGCTTACCCCCACCCCCACCCCCGCCGCTGGCTCCTAAGGATGATTAAATGATTGCAAAGCATTTGAAAGGAAGTACAGGTGGCAGATTTTGATGACATCTCATGGATCAGCCGCAAAATTCTCCATTGTCACTGACGGTTGCAGAGGCCCTTCTGTAAATCCCAGAGGGCTTCCTGACTGAGGAGGCTCTGAAGCAAAGCAGAAGGCTCTGCACGAGAGGACAGCTGAGGAGGCGAGGCCAGAGAAAGGGCAGGGAGCATGAACTCTGCTCGCCCCAGCTGCCTCTGTCCCCACCCCCCCACAGTTTACAGGGTTACTTTGTTTGTAAACAGAAAGCTCCAAATTACAGCTCTTCACCAATCTCCTGCCCAAGTGAGAATGGCTTCTAATGATGGAGAACGTTGGTAATGACTATGCTGGATCCTAGAGCTGAGAGCAGTTGGGGTTAGCCCTGGAGGAACAGGAGGCTGCTTGGCGGGCTGATAGTGGGCATGGGGGTGGACGAGGGTCCAGCCAAGTCATTAAGAGCTACCAGAAGCCAAGGATAGAAAGGATCCTGCCAGTCAGAACACTGGCCTTAAGCTCTAGAAAACATTCTATGCTTTATAATCCGAGAGTTACACATCAAGTAAGGGAGGTAGAGGGAGCTCCTTGGGGAGAGAAAAGGAAACCCTTTTGCTAAGGAGTGTCCCTGAACATCCGGCCCTGCACCGTAGAGCCCTGAGGAGTGGGCTTGGGCAGACTGCAGCCAGGCACATTCAGACCCAATGAGCGAAGAGCTCAGTGAACCAATAAACCAAGAGCAGCACTGCTGACACTGAGGATGCAGGTCCTGGCCAGAGCCCTACAGCCCCGAGCAGCTTTACAATCCTGAGTGGCTTCACGCCCAGGACCATTCCCAGCATGCTACCACTTTTTAAAGACCAGAACCGGAGCTATCTGCTTGGCAAGGACCTCAGTGGGATGTGCCCTGTCCCTTGAGATGTCTGTCCTATGGGCTTTGGAAACAGAACACTCAGATTCAAACCCTATGCAATCACTTTGCAAATCCCTCTGTACAGTGAATTGTCCTGTTCCAGTCTCCTACTCCAGGGGATAGTCGCTCCTCTGCCTGTATCCATATTTGCCTTACATGAGGTCCGTCACTTCCAGACGTGGTGGAAGAAATCAAGTTGGTGCGACCGCTGTTGACTGTGATGACGGCTCATATGGCCTGATTTTGGCAATGTCTATTGGAGTTCAGGTGACTTATTGGTTGGGTTTCCCCGTTGCCAGTGTCTGTCCAGCATGCCATGCTCATACCTCATCGGTCCTTCTATGGCTGCCTAAGGCTCGGCCTCTTCCCTGAACACCTGCCTAGTGGCCAAGGAATTGATGACCTGTCCCTCCCCAGCCCATTACCGACCATGTCTTAGCTCTTGCTCTATTCGATGCCCTTGTGCTGACATTGTAGTTACTTATAAACCCATACTATCTGTCCCGATGGATGACTGGCTTCAACAGAGGTAGCCATAGGTAATTATCTCTGCCTCTTACCACATGCCCGGTGCAAGGGACACACAGGAGGCGGTGGAGGGAAGCCTGTCCGGGAAAGAGGAATTCTGGATCCCTGTTGGACACCAGCCATTCACGGAATCTCCATGTGGAATGCTTGATTTACTTTAGTGTGGGAAGGAGTGGAAAGTATCTGTGTGTGTGTGTGTGTGTGTGTGTGTGTGTAGCTGAGGATAAAAGTCTGATCAGTCTCCCTCTGGAGAAGGAATCTGCAAAAGTCTCTTGAAACAACACTAGCCTAAAAGAGAAAACAGAACCTGAAGAGTGCAATAGATACTGGGATCGGGGAATGAACTTATTCAAAAGGAAAGAGTTGCTGAGCTGAAGAGAAGAATAGGACAGAGAGTGGGGGAGAGAGATTTATCTATGTATAAAGGCACCATGGTTTGAACAACTGTACTGTGTGCATTTCCGCCAGTCTATGGAAAGGAGGAGGCGATGCTTAATCTGTTTTGTCTCCTTTTTTCAATTGTTTCTCCTTTTTTCTCCTCTTAATTTCATTTATATATTTTTTTATTCTATCTTATTCCAATTTTGTATGACCATATTGGGTAATATGAGTAACTGGTTGGAAGACAACACCATTATGCAGTACAACAAATACTATGAAAGTCAGATGACTTTGTTAAGTGAAATTCTGTATCACTTGTAATTTTTTTGGTTTAATGCTATTTTCTACTCTCTTTTTAAAATAAAAGAAAATAGAATTTAAAAAAAGAAACAACACTGGCTCTGGAATAAAGGTTAGAGACCTGATTACCTTTCTCATTAAAAAGACAATACATAGCGTGATGCAGAAAGGTACAGGCTTTATAGCTAGACAGCTGAGTTTAAATCCTGGCTCCATGATGGGAAATGTGATTTGCAACAAGCTACTGAATCTTTGTAAGCCTCAATTTCCTCATCTATAAAATTGGGATGATATGAACTCCCATAATATACTAAAGGAATATGTCAGCAGGACTACATAAATTATGTTATATAAGGCACAGAACCTGGCATACAGAAAGTACTAGGAAGGGAAGAGAGTAATTGTTGTCGGTGAAGATTTGATGAAATATAAAAATGAAATGAGGTACAGTGGTGCAAGCCTGTAATCCCAGCTGGTTTCTAATCTTCAGGGGCTGAGACAGAAAGCTGGAGGAAAAGAAGGGCTATAAGGATAGCCAATATTTTGGCCCTAGCCCTTCAAGGTCAATAAAGACCCAGGATATAAGAGAACCTGTGCTGTAATATCCTATAACTCAGAGGTGTCCCAAATTTCCTGGTCAAGGAGATTATGGGACTTCAGAGGAAAGGGATGAATGAACTGCAGTGCGTCTAAGGAGAGTCACCCAGAGAAA
>PVJA010021901.1:0-34955 GCA_004027025.1 Myocastor coypus
AAAAGACTTAATAAGAGGGCTAGGGAAATAGCTCAGTGGAATAAGTGCTTGCCTGGCAAGCGCAAGGTCCTGACTCCAATCCCTGGTACCACAAAAAAAAAAGCATTATTTTTTAGATGTGATCAGGTGTGGTGGTGCATACCTGTAATCCCAGCACTTGCAAGGCCAAAGCAGGAGAACTGCCACACATCTTAGGTAAGCCTGGGCTACACAGTGAATTCAAGGCCAGCCTGAACTGCTTGGCAAGATCTTTTCTCAAAAACTGCTAACTTTTTGATATGTCATTTTTATGTTTTTGAAGAAAAAGTTTCAGAGCTCACTTATATATAAAGCTATAAATCAGAGCCTGGTCTAAAGTAAGAGCTCTGTGGCATAAGTGCCTGCCTGGCAAGTGCAAGGCCGTGAATTTGAACCCTGGTCCCACAAATAAATAAATTAAAATAAAATAAAAATACACTAAAAATTTGTTATACTCTGAAGGACCTATAGTGTCCACCAAAGGCCTACATATTATAGGCTTGGTCCCAGCCTGTGACATAATGGGAAGGGGTGAGAAGGGGTGAAGCGCAGATCTTTTGGTCAGGGTTTGATGGAACTCAGACTCTTCCTCTTGTTCACGATCTGCTCCAACATGACACCAGGCACAGGTGGCCTTTGCACTGAACCCTCCAAAACCATAAGCCAAAAGGAGCTTGTTAGTATAAGGTGGTTTCCTCAGGTATTTGTTAACAATTGTTTTTTTTTTTTTAATGTATTTCGTTAGTACAGGGTCTCACTATATGGATCAGACTCGTGATTCTCCTGTTTTCAGCCTCCCAACTGCTGGAATTACAGGCACGTGCCACCATGCTCAGTATTTATCGCTGTCTCAGCATGCCCTGGAGGCGGGGCCAGAATGCTGGGGATCAAATCCAATCCCCACATCCACCGAAGCAGGCAATTTAATCTGTTGAGCTCTCTGGCCAGCCCTTATGTAGTGTCTGTCTGTCTGTATGTCTTTCCTTCCTTCCTTCAAGATGATTGGATGAAGCTATGAGTTTGCTTTTCTTTTACGGACTTTGAATTTAGGCCCATTTAGGTAACAAATTTTTATGCCGCAAATACTGAAACAAATGCAGTCACACACTTCCCTACAGATAAACATCAGGGATTGATATTATAAGTAGGTTTCAATCACCTTGAAAGAGCCCAAGTCACTAACCCAACCACCAACAGGAAGAGACGCTGTCCTGTATTTATGCCTGCTTGCTGTGTGATTTGCTTCCCCCATTTGATTCTGATTTAATCAATTTTACCTAAGCAATGGTGCTTGTAATCTCATTGGTTGACCATAGTTTTGTTCCATCTCATGCCCACCTAAATTCCTATGCTTTCCATCTTGGACCTGCCTCACCAAATGGTTTTACTCTATAAAAATCCCTAGAAGAGAAGCCTTCCTGGACAACCCACTGAGGTCCCCCTTCTGTCCCTTTCTTTGACAGAAGCTTGCTTTCCCCCAATAAATATTCTGCTTTAAAAAAAAAAAATAATAATCTAGCCGGGCGTGGTGGCTCACGCCTGTAATCCCAGCACTCGGGAGGCTGAGGCAGGAGGATTGGTGCGAGTTCGAGACCAGCCTGGGCTACAACAGTGAGCTCAAGGCCAGCCTCAGCTGCATAGCGAGACCCTGTCTCAAAAAGACAAAAAAAAATATAAATAAATAAAATAAAAAAAAATAATAATCTATCCATTGGAGAATGGCAGTAGGCAAGAAAATACATAATGCAAATAGAGCCACAAATTAACAATTATTTATGGAGAGTTAATTAAAACATCCTTTGCACCTGTTTTTCTGTTTTTGATTTTGTTTTCTAAGACAGGTTCTTGCTATCTAGTCCAGGCTAATGTTTTTGTTACAGGGTTTTTTGTTTTTGTGGTACCAGAGACTGAACTCAGTTTGTTGCAGTTACTGAGTTTTTTGCTTATCTTTTTTTTTTTTTTTTTTGAGACAAGGTCTCCTTATACACTTCAAGTTGATTTTGAACTCATTTTGTATCCCAAACTGGCCTCAAACTTATAGTGATCCTCTTGCCTCAGTCTATCAAGTGCTGGGATTATAGGTGTGCACCACCACACCTGGCTTAGGCTGACCCTGAACTGGTAATCCTCGTGCTTCAATCTCCAACATGCTGAGACTATGAATACATATCATCACACTCAGGTCTTTCTATTTTTATGTATGTTTGAGACATTCCATAATATAAAGCTTTAGAAGTTTTTTTAAAGTACAGATTTTGAATGCAGAACAGCATACACAGTGTACCAACTTTATGCACGAGAAAAATACACACACATACACACACACACACACACACACACACACACAGAGCTACAGAGCTAACTGGAATACATAAAACTGAGAAGAGCCAGGCATGGTAGCACATAACTGTAATCCCAGCACTTGCCAGACTGTGAGGCAGAAGTTCAAGGTCAGTATGAATTACATAAGGAGACTCTGACTCCACAAAATAAAACACCCGTTTTTACAGCTTCGTGCCTATAAGGAAGGGAGCAGAGTGAGAATATCAGGATAATAGTAAGACTTCCCGGAGTATACCCTGTTATACTTTTAATTTTGCAAACACATAAAAATTTTATATTATTTTTAAAAATCATGCAGCTTGGCACAACAGAGCATGTCTATAATTCCAGCACCCCAGAGGCTGAGATAGAAGAATGTCAGTTTCTGGGTAGCATGGGAAACTGAGCACTTGGCAAGACTCAATCAGTCAGGCTGGGAATGTACTTCAGTGCAAAGACACTGAGCTCTACCCTGTTCTGCATAAATAAATAAATAAATATCCGGGAGGTTACAACATGCCCCTTAGGGTGGTATCATACAAGAAAATAAGTGTTGTATGAGGATATGGAGAAGCTAGTACCTTGCACACTATTAAGTGGGAATGTAAAGTAGTATGGTTGCTAAAAATGTGATCCTTTCTCAAAAACTGAACAGATTTACAATACGATCTAAAATGCCATTTCTGGGCAAATAATGAAAAGATTCAAAATCAAAGTCCCAGCAAAGACACTGTTATGCCCAACTTCATATTAGCATTATTTAGACTAGTGAAAACCTGGAAAAAGGGGCTGGGGAGATAGCTCCAAGGCACAAGTGCTTACCTAGCAAGTGCAAGGTTATGAGTTCGAACACCAATCCCACAAAAAAACAAACAAACAAACAAATAAATAAATGGAAGAAATCCAAATATCCTTCAATAGATTAAGGGATAGGCAAAATGCAATGCATACATTTATGCACGCACAAAATAGGGTTCAATCTTTCAACAGCAGGGATTCTGACATAAGCTATACACATGGATGACCCTGAGGACGTGCTAAGTAATATAAGCCAGGGACAAAATGACAAACACTGCAGGAGTCCACCATATGAGACACCAAGAGTAATAAAGTTTACTGAAACAAACCAGAACTGTGACTGGCAGGGGCTGTGGGAGGGGGTGAAACAGGACGTTGTCTAATGGATCTGGGCTTTCAGTTTTGCCAGATGGGTTCTAGAGATTTGTTTGCACAACAATGTACATGTACTTAACGCTGGTAAACTGAACACCCAAAAGTGGCAACTGGAGGCATGAGGATGACTGGCTGCAGTATGTCACCCCATGGTACTCATCACTTTGGCTGATTTAGCTGCCCTGGCTGGCTGGGCAGGTGTCTCATTCTCATCTCACTGCTCCATGTGTGTCCCTCCTGAAGCTGGCTTCAGGTCAACAAGATGACCACCCCCAAAAGAAGCAGACCATCTCCTCAGAGAAGGGTATGAGAATAGATGCACTCCCTACTAGAACCTCTATACAGCTCACAAATGGATAACTAGGAAACTATGTGTATTTATCAAGATTTGAAAAATTACTGGAGGGAAGGGCCAGCGGGATGGCTCAGTGGTCTAAAGCACCTGCTTAGGAAAGCTTAGGTGGCTACAGGGACCTCGGTTTGATCCCCAGCACCTGCTGCACCAGCCCTGCCCCCAGGGCAAGCTGAGCCAGTCATTTTATTTTATTTTATTTTATTTTATTTTATTTTATTTATTTATTTATTTATTTATTTATTTTGGTCTTTTTGAGACAGGATCTCACTATGCAGTTCAGGCTGGCCTTGGGCTCACTTTTGTAGCCCAGGCTGATCTTGAACTCACAGCAATCTTCCTAACTCAACCTCCCAAGTGCTAGGATTACAGGCATGCATCACCACACCCAGCCCAGCCATAATATTAAAAAAAAAAAAAAAAAAAAAAAAAGTTACCGGAGGGGCTGGGGAGATAGCTCAGCAGAATAAGTACTTGCCTGGCAAATGCAAGGGCCTGAGTTCAATCCCCATTTTGGGAAGCTTAGGCAGGAGGATCACTGTGAATTCAAGACCAGCCTGGGCTACAACAAGAGCTCAAGGCAGCCTGAACTGCTTGGGACATTGTCTCAAAAAGATAAATAAACAAACAAAATAAGTTAATGGGCTGGGCATGGGGAAGCATGCCTGTAATCTCAGCACTTGGGAGGCTGACTGCAATATCAAGGCCAGCCTGGAGTATACAATGAGACCCTGTCTCAAACAAAAAAATAAAAGTAAAATAAAACTATAGGTAAAAGATAGGGAGCTTCCCAGGCATGGTGGTATATGCTTATAAACAGCTACCTAAGAGATTGAGGTAATAGATCACAAAGTCCAAGCCACTTTCAGCAATTTGAGGCACTGTTCCAAAATTTAAAAATTAGGCTTGGCATGGCGGCACCTGGCTGTAATCCCAGCACTTGAGAGACTAAGGCAAGAAGATCGCTGTGAGTTCAAGGCCAGCCTGGGCCACAAAGAGAATCCAGGCCAGCCTGAAGTATACAATGAGAGTCTGTCTTTTAAAAAAATAAGCCAGGCGTGGTGGCTCACGCCTGTAATCCCAGCACTTGGGAGGCTGAGGCAGGAGGATCGTTGCGAGTTCGAGACCAGCCTGGGCTACAAAAGTGAGCTCAAAGCCAGCCTGAACTGCACAGTGAGACCCTGTCTCAAAAAGCCAAAAAATAAATAAATAAATAAATAAAAAGTAAATAAATAAATAAATAAATAAATGGATAAATACATAAATATATACTTAGCCGGGCGTGGTGGCGCACGCCTGTAATCCCAGCACTCGGGAGGCTGAGGCAGGAGGATTGATGCGAGTTCGAGACCAGCCTGGGCTACAAAAGTGAGCTCAGGACCAGCCTCAACTGCATAGTGAGACCCTGTCTTAAAAAGACAAAAAATAAATAAATAAATAAAATAAAAATAAAAAAATAAAAAAATAAAGCCGGGCGTGGTGGCTCACGCCTGTAATCCCAGCACTTGGGAGGCTGAGGCAGGAGGATCGGTGCGAGTTCGAGACCAGCCTGGGCTACAAAAGTGAGCTCAAGGATAGCCTGAACTGCATAGTGAGACCCTGTCTCAAAAAGACAAAAAAAAAAAAAAATTAGCCAAGTGTTGTGATACATACCTGTAATCCCGACACTCAGAAGGCTGAGGCAGGATGATCATCATGAGTTCAAGGCCAGACTAGGCCATATAATGAGCTCAGGGTTTTCCTGAACTACATAGTAAGACCTTATCTCCCACCCACCCCCATTTTTTCTTTTTTTCTTAATTTAAAAGGCTGGGAATGTAGCTCAGTGAGTTAGATTTCCAGTGCCATAAGGAAAAAAGAACTTTATAATGAAGGGATTTGAAGATCACCACCTAAACTCAATAATCAAGTTAGTATCATTAAAAGATAATCAGGCATCTGTGCCTCCTGTAACTACAACAAAAAGAAAAAATACAAACAAACAAACAAAAAACCCAGCCAGTCTGCCTTTCTCTTTCTTCTTCATTTTTTTGAGACAGGGTATCACTATGTAGCCCAGGCTAGTCTTCAACTTGCAGTGTCAACCTCCCAAGTGCTAGGATTACCCCTTCATCTTTTTTTTAGAGGGGGTGGTGGTTACAGGGTGTTCAGGGTCTCACTACTAGATCAGACTTTTACTGATCTGCCTGTTTACAGCCTTCTAAGAGCCGGAATTACAGGCATGTGTCACCACACAGTCTCAGCACACCCCAGCGGGCAGGGCTGGCATAGCAGGTCCAGGATTGAACCTGGTTTGCAGATGCTTTAGTCTGCTGAACTATTTGGTTAGCTCTTACTCCTTCATCTTTTATATATAGTGCTGGGGTTATAGGCATGTACCGCCATGCCTGAGGTTCTGTGACCAGCACAGCATATCCAAAGATCAAACTTGAGTCCTTGTGCTAGCCAGACAGATGCTTAGACCACTGGGCTATCTCCCCAGCCCCTAACCCTTCATATTTAGAACTGCATCTTGGGCTAGGCATGGTGGCACACACCTATAATCCCAGCACTTGGGAGGCTGAGGCAGGAGGATCAGTGCAAGTTTGAGACCAGTCTGGGCTACAAAAGTGAGCTCAAGGCCAGCCTGAACTGCATAGTGAGACTCTGTCTCAAAATAGAAAAAAAACAAAACAAAAAAATTGTATCTCAATCTAACTAAATTCCTCCCTCACTCCCTCCCTCCTTTCTCTGTTACTCCTTTCTCCTACTGACCAACACTGAAACTCTATACAGGTGGGCACAGCGGCACACACTTGTATTCCTGGCACTCTGGGAAGCTGAGTCAAGTGGATCAAAAGTTTGAACCCAGCCTGGACAACTCAGCGACTTAGTGGGACCCTGTCTCCAGATAAAAACTAAATAAAGGCTAGGAATACTATTCTTTTTCTTGATAAAAAGGAAAGAAGTATTATAAAATGAAGAAAAAGTGCTCTGGAAAGTGCTCAGCAGTGGTCTGAAGAAAAGAAATGAGACAATACATCCTGCATGCAGAATGGGCCATTTGGCAAGTACAAAGACAGAGGCCAGAGGCCCAGCCGGGTCTCCTGTCCTCTTCCTGATGGCTTGCCATGACAGTTCCTGCCCCAGTGCCCAGCCTCCCTGCCATAATGCTGCCTCACTAATGCAAAGGCCCTGGCTTCATCCCCAGTACTGCTGAAAGAAAAGAAAAAAGAAGAGAGAATGGAATGGGAGAGGAGAGGAGGGGAAAGAAGAAGAATAGGAGAGAAGGCAAGGCCATATACAACTTTATCTTGTTTTATTTTCAGGCTGGGGATGGACACAAGGCCCAGTGTGTGCTGAGCAAGCTCTCTACCACAATTAGTGCTCTTGCCAAATTTTGGTTTGGAGCCGGGCGTGGTGGCTCACGCCTGTAATCCCAGCACTTGGGAGGCTGAGGCAGGAGGATTGGTGCGAGTTCGAGACCAGCCTGGGCTACAAAAGTGAGTGCAGGACCAGCCTCAACTGCATAGCGAGACCCTATCTCAAAAAGACAAAAAAAAAAAACAAAAAACAAATTTTGGTTTGGAAACACAGTATGGTACAAAGAAGAAAAATGATCCATATGAGGAAGTGACCCTCAAGACTGTCCTAGAAAAGCCGGGCGTGGTGGCTCGCGCCTGTAATCCCAGCACTCAGGAGGCTGAGGTAGGAGGATTGGTGCGAGTTCGAGACCAGCCTGGGCTACAACAGTGAGCTCAAGGCCAGCCTCAACTACATAGCGAGACCCTGTCTCAAAAAGACAGACAAAAAAAAAAAAAAAAGACAAAAAAACAAGTAAGCAAACAAGACTGTCCTAGAAAATTCTCAGGATGTATGACTCAGTTTCCTCAGCCAGGCCATGATGGGGCATGATGAGAAGGCAGGGTCATAGAACAAGTGACAGAGCTGACAGAAACACAGCAGCACATGGCTCATGTTTGGGTGCTGATTTCAAGTAAGGCACTGCCAGGCTGTGGCTCAGTGGCAAAGCACTTTGCTTAGTATATATAATGCCTTGGCTTTGATCCCCAGCATTATAAAAAAAAAAAAAAAAAAAAAAAAAAAAAAAAAAAAAAAAAAAAAAAAAAAAAAAAAAAAAAAAAAAAAAAAAAAAAAAAAAAAAAAAAGGCAAAAACAAGCACAAATGTTGGGGCCCAGTGGGATGGCTCAGTGGTCTAAAGTGCCTGCTAGGAAAAGCTTAGGCGGCTTTAGGGACCACGGTTCAATCCCTGGCACCACATGCTGTGCCAGAGCCGGCCATAAAAATGAGCAAATAAACAAAGGTTCTGAAATAAGAAACACACACACATACACACAAATGTAAAACCATTTCTTAACCAGGGCCTCACTTTTTTTTTTTTTTAATGTAGGACTGGGGTTCGAACTCATAACCTTGCACTTGCCAGGCAGGCACTTGTGCCATGGAGCTATCTCCCCAGCCCCCAGGACCTCACATTTGCTAGGCAAGCGCCCTACCACTGAGTTCTAAGATTTCTTCTCCCTATATAACTGCAAGTGTGGACTTGCCTTAGGTAATAATAAGAAAGAAAAAACAGTTCCTTCTGTGTGGATTTCCCCCTCCCAAGGTGGCTGGGGCCATGGGAGAAGATGAGAAGGTCCACTGGGAGGGAGGCAGATGGACAGTAGGGAGCTCTCCAGGCAAAAGACGGAAATCCACACTGCCATCCTGCAGCCCTGCACTGGTGAGAGCCTGCCTCACCCTACCCATGCAATCCCTGCCTGGACACTGTCTGAAGCCTGGGACTGTCACAAAGAAACCCAGCAGCCCAATGGCTACTGAGATCAGTTTGAGATTCCAGAGTTCAGGCCTCAGCCCCCTTCTGAGCCCAGGCCATCTCCATGGCAGGAGAGCATGGGCATGCAGGACTCCAGGGGCTGAGAGCCCACCAGCCTCCCTGGAGAGGAGAACAGCACCAAAAGCAGGTTACAAGAGTGCCAACATGGGCACTCAAACTCTGACCTCTGCCTACACAGACTTCAGAAGATGGTAAGGCATGGGGTGGAAAATCAAAGGCCTTGGCCTCTGCCCAGGGTCCTCATCACAGGATCAGAAAGAACCCTAGCCCCACCTGCAACATCTGCCTGCAGACCACACACAGTCCCAGGGAAGGGGGACCAACTACTCTCCATCTGATTCCCTAGCAGGAAAATACCAAGGAGAGGAAGAGAGGTCACAGAATGACCCTGTGGCACCCTGGACTCCCAGAAACCCAGAGATCTAGCAGACTGGAGCTCCCCTTTCCCCAGCACTGCCCCACAGCCTCTTCCCATGCCCCTCAGCCATGAGGCTTGAGCTCAGATCAAGCCTCAGATCATTTGCTCCTTGTGCCAGCACACCCACCCTCTCCTCCAAACTCAACCTCTCAGGCCTAGCTGAAATGTCAAATCTATGCCACTGTCCTTATGCCTACAGTCACCATGAATTAGTGCCACTGAGGCACTCTGAGCAACTAGGTTTATCATCTATTTTATTTATTTAGTATTTTTAGGGAAGGATCTACTGGGTGTTCAGAATCTCACTACTAGATTGGACTTGTAATGATCCACCTGTTTATAGCCTCCCAAGAGCTTCGATTACAGGTAGGTGCAACCACACCTGGTCTTAGCCTACTCCAGGAGCAGAGCCAGCATGGCAGGCCCAGGGATCAAATCTCTGGTCCCTGTGCCTGCTTGCAGGTGCATTAATCTGCTGAGCTATTTGGCCAGCCCTCATCATCTATTTTAGCCCCAATCTTAGTCTGTCACCCACTATAGCTGTTCAGTAAGGACAGCTGCCCTGGTGAGCTACTGAGCACTCCCATCGGAAAGTGGCATCCCTCACGCAGCATGGGGCCTGGGGCACAGCAGGCACTGGGGAAATGTGTGCAACCTACTGACACTAACACCAGCATAGTCCTAGAGGAGCTGAGGTGCACAGAGCAACCTGCTGCCCACCCAGTCCCTCTAGCCCTAGCTGCAGGAGACAGGTAAGAGTATGTTGGGAGGCCATCTCTTTGATAAGTCCTGCTACCACAGACAGCCACAGTACAGAGGGCCTCTAAAACAAAGAGCTTAGCAAGCATAGCCAAGAACTGGCACCAGCAGTGGTGTGAACCTGGATAAGAGGCCACCAAACCCACGTATCCACTCCCTGCATCCTCTTTTCTCCCACATCAGTCCTGCCACTGGCCCTGCCACTATATCCTCAAGGGGAATTTGCAAGACAGCATGGCCATGACAGGACAAAACCACAACTTACTAAAGACACAGTCTCTGAATGAACAGAGTGAGGCACAGAGACAATGACTCACCCACCCAGGTCCCAGGTTGGTTGCTGACACCTGCCAACCCCCAAGCGGTGATCCAGACAAGGCCCCACCTGGGCCTGACAATAGGCCTGCTGCCCAGAAGTTGGGGATGGAGTGGACTGTGGGGTGATCACAACCCATTCACCACATCTTCAGGGTCTCCCCTCATTAAGAGCAGGGCTGGTCCCCCAGTAAACACCAGGTGCTGTGTCCAGGTGAACCAGAATCTTCTTGTGAGACATCAAGACCCCACCAATGCTCCCGCATCTGGGGGTGCTCCCAGCACCCAACACAGAGCCCTTGGAACGAGGGCCTGCTTACCAGCCCCTCGGTTTCCTCCGACGTCCTCTGGAAATGAGCAGCCAGGACCATGTAGTCCCGCATCTGCTTGTGACATTCAGGACATTTGGTTCCATATCGAATGAGCCTCACAGGGTCTGGATAGAGTGGAAAAGCTGGGGATGGGGGACTGTTGTTGCCTGAGGTGGAGCCATGTTTGGGAGATGAGGAGGGAGCCGAGGCCACAGGGGCTGAGGTGTTCATGGGCACCGACACGAACATCTGCTCCGAGGCAATGGGCTTCACAAGCAGCTGTGAGCACTGCATGACGAGCCCCTGGCTCTTGTGGTCACGGGCATGCCGAAGAAGGCTGCACTTGTTGAAGAAGAGCAGCGTCTGTGAGCAAAGCGTGCAGAGAGCCTCAATATGGACACTGCGTCGGCTGTAGTGCTGGCTTAGGCTCTTCTCTAAGGCGAATGCATCCCCGCACTCCAGGCAGCAGTAGCCACTGGCTGGCACATGGATGCTGCTGTCTGCGGGGGGGCTGAGATTGGGTGAGTAGAGGGGCACAGGATTGGAACTGTGCAGGACCTTATTGAAGACCTCCACAATCAGGGGGGCAGCCTTCTTCACCTGGTGCACCAGGGGCACTGACATCTGTGTGAGCTGGGGCTGGCTCTGTCTCTGTGTGGAGGATTTGGCTGTCACTGATGCGGCGACGCTGTGGGGGACCAGGTTGAGGTTGGCCAGGTGCACAGCTTTGGGCAGGAGACTGGTGGGTGCTGGGGCCTGCAGGGCTGTGTTCTGTTGCTTTTTGCCCATCTTCGAGCCCTGGGCCGCCCCCTTGGGGACCTGGGGAGCAGAACTGCTGCAGGGAGATGAAGAGTCACCAGCCTTTGTCACATTCTCATCCCCTTTCCTGTCACCCTGCGGGCTCCCTGAATGCATGCCTTCCTCTGGAAGGTGCCCCTCCAGAGGCAGGGCTGTGCCCTCATCCACTGGCACCTCACCTGGGGCCTCAGCAATGGCATTCCCTACAGGTGACCCCACAGGGGACTTACTTGGATCATCGGGGTCTGGCAAGATCCTGGTAACGGTCCGTTTGATTTCCCCTGATGATGTCTTTATAGTTTTGATTCTGACTTTGGGGATGGCTGGTGGGGAGCTGGCAGCCACAGATGGGGAGTCCCTGCTGCTACCATCACTACAAATACTCCTCGGGCTGTCTGATGGCTTAATGCTTTTCCGAGCAGCCTCCAATGGGCTCCGGGGACTCTTTGGTGACTTGGGCATTTTGGGGCTACCTTTGGAAACCTCTTTGGTGGCCCCTAAAGGATCCTTTATGTGGCCAAGCTGATCCTCCTTGGTGACACTGGCCACCCTTCTGGCCTGTAAGGCCACCAAGGCTGCAACACAAGAGGACAGCCTGGAATGAGCGGGCTTGAGACGCTGTCTAGGGGGCACAGATGAGCAGGCTCCCAGCTCTGTGGTGGGCCTCTTGGGCTCGCTGACACCGTGGCCAGGATGGCTGTTAAATTCCAGAGCTTCCCCAAAAAAGCGGCTGGAATCTAGCTCTCTATGGGGCTCTGCTACCT
Source organism: Myocastor coypus (assembly GCA_004027025.1). Taxonomy (NCBI): domain Eukaryota; kingdom Metazoa; phylum Chordata; class Mammalia; order Rodentia; family Myocastoridae; genus Myocastor; species Myocastor coypus. The sequence goes on from PVJA010021901.1 coordinate 12,069, forward strand.
TCTGCCCTCCTCGTACGTGCTCCTCCTGGTTCTCCAAGGGCATAGGCTCAGGCTTGGGTTCTTTCTTACAAAAGTGATCAAACATGTGCAGTTCCGGGACTGGAAACTTGGACAAGGCCTCCAGTACTGGGCCCCCCACAGTCCCACACCCAGGAGGGGGCGGAAAATAACTGTCTGAGTGTTTGGGCTTTATCCCAAACCCGTTATCTTTGATGGTATCCTCAGGCTCTGGACTAGATATTGGGCTGAATTGGTTGAAGGTGGGTAATGGCTCAGACTTGGGAGGCTCCAGCTTGCTAGGGAAATTCCTGGTATTATCTCCATTTAAGAAAGTGGAATCAAACTTCCCACAGTTGGGGGGATCTGGAGGGAGATCTGGGCCCCGGAAACCATTGTGCAGAAGGCTGGGGGTGATGTGGTCTTTCTCTGCCTCCAACGACTCCTGGCGGCTGGTATTCTTGACAATGACACTCACGGCCGGCACATCTGGGGTGGATCCTAAGTGAGACAGGGACACACTCTCATCCAGACACATGCCTGAGGGCTTGAGGGGACTCTCATTCTCCTCACTGGGAGTCTGGATGGCTTCCTTGGCATCAAGGCTTGTGGGGTCTGGGATGTCGAAGGCAGCAAGAAGGTCATCAAAATCGGGGGTTTTCATATCCCCCATGGCTGGAGGCTCACCAAGGGCTGTAACACAAACAGGACATAATCAGCAACCACCAGGGCCACGTCTGACTCTGACATCATCTTCACAATGTCCCACATGCACTGCTGCCATACCCATGCAGAATTCCACATTCTATGACAGGAAGTCACATGCTGAGTCTTACCCTAAGAGGTTCCTAAAATGCTAGAATATAAGAAACAGGTGGAAAGACAAACTTACATGTAGTGGTTAACCCCATCTGGCAGGGCATAGACCTCAGCACCTACAAGCCCCTACTGCTTCTATCGCCATGAGACAGGATGGACCTTCCCCACACAGCCCAATATCCAGGCTAAGCACCCTCTGATGAACTATATCTAGCGAACAGCCAGCCCACAGTACCATTCTATTTTCTTTTCTTTTTTCCTGGCTCTCTTGGACAGGTCTTGCTGTGTAACCTATGCTGGTCTTAAACATGACGTGATCCTCCTATATCAGCCACTGAGTGCCAGGATTACAGGTGTACACCACCACACCTAGCCCTACTCTTTTCAAGCGTTCAACACTTCTCTTCTTTAGAAAACCTCTGATTCATACATAATGGTTGACTGCATCATCTCCTACCTAGGCAATTTTTTTCTCTATTCAGCAAACACACTTGATTCCTTGACATTTTAATCTAAAGTTGTTACCGGTTGATGAATAAACCTGAAGAGCAGGGTGACCCTCAAGGGGCCATACAGTTACCAAATTGGCCAGGTGACAGTTCAGGAACAGACTAAACCCTACTTTAATGTAATACACAAAAACTAGAACAACCACACAAGTTTAACTTTATGTCCCCACTTTCTTCACCATAGTAAATCAAAACTATAGAACTGCTTAGCCAGCGGAGGTGAGCCAGGCTCTGGGAAGAGCCTCCCAAAGCCACCTCGCTTGCACACACATAGAGCCTGAAACTGGCCAATGGGAGGAAAGAAGAGCAATGTTGCCATCGCCACCCGTTGTTCTGCCTATAAATCCTACCTCTGTTTCACCACTGCTGGCCCTTTCTGGCTTATACATTTCTTTACACTACATTAATGCTGGAAACCATTCAAGCAGATTAGCACAGTTCTTCTAGAAAAAAGTGTAGTTGCTCAACAGTGCCAGGAAAGTGGCAAACTCCAGAGAGTACAAGAAGCCTACATCTAGATACTTATCCTAAGAAGAAAAATTACCAAAATCCACACACAAAGTTATAACGCTAAGAGCATTAACACAGCACAAAGAAACCAGATACAGCTGTGCCTACCTATAGTCCACCTCTTGAGAAACTGAAGAGAGAGGATCATTTTTGAGGGGGGGATCAGGGAGTGGGGATTGAACCCAGAGCCTTCACAATGAGCTACATCCTAAAACCTATTTATTTATTTAAAATTTTGGAACAGGCTGGGTTCAAACTTACAATTCTATCTCAACTTCAGAGACAATGTGGCACCATGGGATTTAGGTGTGGTGCTCCCTACCTGCTCCCAACCCCTAACTCCATGTGCAGTCAGGAAGGTTCAGTGAGAGGCAACATAGCTTGCAAGAGCCCATCTTAAAGAAAAAGCAGGGCTGGGCACAGCTCCATGGCACAGGACCTGCCTGGCAAGCACAGGTTCTGAGTTTGATTCCCAGTACAAAAAAAGAAAACAGCAGCATACAGGAAACACACACACACACACACACACACACACACATACACACACACACACAAACATACACACACACACACACACACACACAATATTCAAAAGAAGGAGATGATTAAATAATTGGACTACTGTAGCCAATAAAAATTCTTTTTTTGAGACAGGGTCACTCTGTGCAGGTCAGGCTGGTCTTGGACTCAACTTTGTAACCCAGGCTGGCCTTGAACTCTTAACTCTCCTGCTTTGGCCTCACAGAGATGGGATTACAAGGGTGTACTACCATGCTTGGAATGAAAACTCTAATTATGAAATTTATATAACAGCACAGAACATTACATATAATAGTAAATTTAATAAGACTGATACAAAAATAGTCTGATAACATAACACTATGGATTTGATCCACAATTAAAAGAAAAAATCATGTAGATGGTGAGATTATTGATACATTATTTTCCAAAACTTTGAGTGTGTCATTTTTATTGTTTTTGTTGTTGTTTTGTTTTCTATCTCTTTAAAATAAACAATTCTGGCCAGGGATAGAGCTCAGTGGCATAAGCACCTGCCCGGCAAGCACAATGTCCCAAGGTTGATTCCCTGTATAGCAAAAAATAGAATTCAAATCAAGTTTTCACTGACACACACACACACACACACACACATTCACTTTTTTGGAAGCTAAGAAATTGCTTCTGTAATGTTTTTAAACTGTATTTATTTATCGATTGATTGATTGATTGCTGGCTCAGCCTGCCCTGAGGGTGGGGCTGGCACAGCATGTGGTGCCAGGGATCAAACCGCAGTCCCTGTGGTTGCCTAAGCTTGCCTAAGCAGGCACTTTAGACTGCTAAGCTATCTCACCAGGTCCATGCTTAAGAGAAAAAAAAAAAAAAAAATACTCAAAAACCAGAAAACAGGTGGCAGGGCAGAGGCACACCCTTCCTGTCTGCAGGTCTGGTTTCCTGTCCCCTGCAAGACCTCCACAAAACCCAGGTAAGGCTCAAGAGGTCTCACAGAAAAAGAAAAGGTGCCTGCCCATAAAGAAGGTCCCCAGGAAACATGGTGCAGGCAAATTATCCAAACAGGGACTGGCAGCCGGGCATGGTGGCGCACGCCTGTAATCCCAGCACTTGGGAGGCTGAGACAGGAGGATCAGTGCAAGTTCGAGACCAGCCTGGGCTACAAATGTGAGCTCAAGGCCAGCCTGAACTGCATAGTGAGACCCTGTCTCAAAAAGACTAAAAGAAAAACAAAAACAGGGACTGGCAGAAAGCCTAACAGGGCAGAGTTTCTGGGCAGAACAAATGACTATCTCTTTGTCTAGAAAGAGGACTGTGAAGAAAGGGAATAGGAAAGTACTAGTGACCCAGGAAGTCTGCTGCTAAGTGAGCCACCATGCAGGCAACCATGACCATAAGGACAAACTGCAACACTCACTATGGGCTTATCTTCTCTCTTCCCTTCCCACTTTGCCTATTCTCTTCCTCTTTCCTTTCCTTTCTCTCAAATGTCCAGGAGAAAAAGGAATGAAGAAATAAAGTAGCTTGGTCCCTGGAAGGAGCAGGAAAATGGAAGTAGGACAGGATATCACAGACTGGCTACAAACTGATGTGAGGAGAGTTGTCCCATTAGAAGCAAGCAGGTTCTCTTTACAGAGGCAGTTCAGGCACTGGCTGAGAGCTGCAAGAAGGAAATTAAATATTTCAGGCTATAAAAGCTCTAGAGTCGGGCCCAGCGGGATGGCTCAGTGGTTTAAAGCGCCTGCTTGGGAAAGCTTGGGCGGCTTCAGGGACCGCTGTTCGATCCCCGGCAACACATGCTGCGCCAGCCCTGCCCTTGGGGCGGGCTGAGCCAGCCATAAGAATGAGTGAATAAACAAATAAAGGTTCTGAAACAAGAAAATAAAAAAAAATAAATAAAAAATTTTTTTAAAAAAAAGCTCTAGAGTGAGCAAATGGTGTGGCTGCTCAGGTCAATAGCAGAAAAAACCTTGAAGTTTTCAGTAACAAAACTGAAGCCTTATAGACTTCTTAAAGGTGGGCAGTAGGTTATCAAAAATTTTATTTATATATATATATATATATATATATATATATATATTTTTTTTTTTTTTTTCCCCTCAAGCAAATATAATTATCATATATCACTGTCTTAGTTACTTTTTACTCGTTGCTGGGACAAATACCCAACACTCAAAATGAAGGAAGGAAAGGTTTATTTAGCTCACAGTTGCTGGAGGTTTCAGTCTATATTCAGCTGGCCCAAAGCTGAATGGAACAGGACAGAGAGCATCCAGTTCATAGCAGTGGAACAGCAACAACAACAACAGAGGCAACCGACCAAACGGGAGCAGGGGAGCAGAAAGCAACAGCTCTAGTCTGTCTCTCTGTCTCTCTCTAAATTACATCAGGCTCTCTGCCTTAGTCTATCAGCCTCAGGCCACAGCCATAGTCTCAGCACTACTCAGACCATAATCCTAACAGTAGTGAAACACATAATCCCAGTGGATCATCATTTAAGTCTCAAACTCTAGAAGTCCCCACCCATGACTCCCTGAGGCTTTGGGGGGATAACTAGACATAAACCATAACAATCACAAAAATACATCAATTGAACAACCCCAAAACATCTTTCTAAAATTCAAAGTTCAGGCTGGACATGGTGGCCCATGCCTATAATCCCAGCACTTGGGAGGCTGAGGCAAGAGGATCAGTGTGAGTTCAAGACCAGCCTGGGCTACAAAAGTGACTCAAGGGCAGTCTGGACTGCATAATGAGACCCTGTCTCCAAAAGACAAAAAATTAAAATAAAATAAAAAATCCAAGTTCAGAGCTGGCAAGATAGCTTGGCAGACTAAACGCCTGCTTTGGCAAGCGTAGAGACCAGGGTTTGCTCCCTGGTCCTGCATGCTATACTGGCATGCTGAGCCACAACCAAGTCTGGGGGGGGGGGGCCCGCACATGCCTCTAATCCCTTGGGAGGTTGAAAACAGGAGTAACACTATGAGCCCAAGCTGCATGGTGAGACCCTGTACCAAATTACAGGTGATAGCTATAATCCTTGTACTCAGGAGGCTGAGGCTAGAGGATCACCAGGAAGGAGTTCAAGGCCAGCATGGGTTACATAGTTCAAGGCCAACCTGCACTAAATAGTCATACTGTCTCACAAACAAACAAAAGTTTACAATCTATTTTCTACTTAGCCCAGGTGAGGAAATCCAAAACCAAGAGCAATAAATTAACCGTGACAAAGGGACTCACCAAACCTAGGTGTTTCTATAAGCAGAAAACAAATGAAACTACCCTCCCCCTTTTTTCAGTACTGGGGATTGAACTCAGGACCCTGCACTTGCCAGGCAGGTGCTTATGCCTCTAAGCTACCTCCCCAGTCTGAAACTACCCTACTATAAAAGCAAAAGAAGCTGTGAAGGAAGGGACAACCAGCAAAAAGTTCTATTCATGTAGACAAAGCAAAAAGAGTAGAACTCAAGGCCAGCCTGAACTACAGTGAGACCCTATCTCAAAACAGAACAGCAGAATAGAACTCACAGAGTGATAAGTAAAAGATAAGCAAGGTGAGCTTAAGTGATAAGCAGGTAATCCAACGGACAAAACACAGCTCTCTTTGCTTGCTTTTGCTGTCTTCTGCTTGCCATGAACTTGTCTGCACTGCTCCTCTGCCAAAGCACTGCCTTGAGATCAGCTGATTATGGACTGAAAAATCCACAAACTGTAATAAATCTTTCTCTCTCTTTTTTTTAAAAAAGGACAAAACACAAAAGAGATAATCAACATATCTTTAAAAGTTCCAAGATATTCAAGATATATAAAATATTAGAGAAATATAAAATATTAATGAAAAACAGGCCTGATAATGCACACCTATAATCCCAGCACTCAAGATACTGAGGCAGATCGTATCGAATTTGAGGTCATCCTGGCCTACAAAGTGAGCCCAAGGATAAATGTACTACATAGAGAGATCCTGTCTTTAAAAACAGTCAATAAGGACTCAGTGGACTAAAGTGCCAGGTTAGGCAGGTGCAGAGATCAGGGTTCAATCCCCAGAATGCCCGTGCTGGCCCCAACCGGAGGGTGTGCTGAAATGGTGACTGAGCATGGTGGTGCGTAGCTATAATCCCAGCATTTGGGAGGCTAAAAGCAGGAGAATCGCTAGTCTGATCTGTGTAGTGAGACCCTGAAGACCCTGTACTAAATAAAGAAAAAAAAATAATATAAACAGCCAATCAATAAATAAATACAATAGAAACCATCTTTGTCTTTTTCTTTTTTTCTTTTTTTTTGTACAGGGTCTCACTACTGACTCATAGCAATCCTCTTGCTTGTACCTCCTGAGTGCTAGGATTACAGGTGTGTGCCACCACACCTGTCCATTGCTGGTTCAGCATGCTTGAGAGCAGGCCGGTGCAGCAGGCAGGGCCAGGAACCAAATCCTGGCCTCTGCGCTTCCCTAAGCAAGGGCTTAATCTGCTGAGCTATACTGCTGGCCCTAGAAACTATTTTGGGGGGAAAAAAAAAAACAATGAAAAATTCCGGACGTGGTAGCGCACGCCTGTAATTTCAGCACTTGGGAGGCTGAGGCAGGAAGATCAGTGCGAGTTCGAGACCAGCCTGAGCTACAAATGTGAGCTCAAGGCCAGCCTGAACTGCATAGTGAGACCCTGTCTCAAAAAGACCAAAGAAAGAAAAAAGGTGTTCAATTTGATAAGCCAAAAATGGTTTTTTTCTTTTGGGTTTTGGTTTTTTTTTTTTTTTTGGTTTTTTTTTTTTTTTTTTTTTTTTTTTTTTTTTTTTTGGTCTTTTTGAGACAGGGTCTCACTATGCAGCTCAGGCTGGCCTTGAGCTCACTTTTGTAGCCCAGGCTGGTCTCAAACTCACATCATCCTCCTGTGTCAGCCTCCCGAGTGCTGGGCTTACAGGCTACAGGTGAGCAGGTGCTGGGATTATAGGTGTGCATCACCACACCTGGCTCTGAACACCTTTTTAAAAACTTTAAAACCAAGCGTAGTGGTGCACATTTATAATCCCAGTACTTGGGAAGCTAAGTCAGGAAGATCACTGAGAGTTCAAGGCCAATCTAGGCTACACAGTGAAGTGAAGGCCAGCCTGAACTACTGAACAAAAAGCAAAACTCGACCCAAAAAATTATGATGATCTTCACCACCACTTTCAGAGTTTGGATTTTGGCTCTTTCAGGGCTACAGAATACTTTTCCAGGTTACCTTGAAGCAACTTTCTCTGAGGGCTCAGCACAGCTACCAGTGGACATGGCAGTTTATCTGACCTTGACCCTAGTCTTTCTTACAATTCCTCAAGACAATCAGGAGTTGTACATCCATATGCTCAGAAATAGTAATGAAGACCTGAATGACCCTACTCTAAGCCCTGCTTCCAAGTCCCCTTCCTCTCTGCTGGACAGTCACCCCTCCAACAGGGCAGTCAGCATGCTGTTATCCATGCCAACAGAAGAGTTGGCAAAATTGAGAAGCATCATGCACAACAGACTGTCCAGCCTAAAAGATAACGACTAATGATTCTTAAGAAATTTGCAAGGCTCAGGTGTGGTGGCACAAGCCTGTAATTCTACCACTTCAGAGGCTAGGACAGGAGGTTCGCTGTGAGTTTGAGACTACCCTGTGCTACATAGTGAGTTCAACGCCAGCCTGAGCTACACAGTGCAATCCTGTTTCAAAAAAATAAATAAAAAGGGATAGCACCTTTTGCCTCCTTGCACGTCTGAGAGCAACATGGGTCACCAGCAGCTCTACTGGAGCCACCCAAGGAAATTGGGCCAGGGATCTCACTCTTGCCGCATCTGCTCGAACTGACACAGTCTGATCCGGAAATACGGGCTGAACATGTGCCGTCAGTGTTTCCGTCAGTACGCAAAGGATATGGGCTTCATCAAGTTGGACTAAGTGATCTTCCTTCGACGGATTATCCAGTCCATATATGTGTTCAATGAAAGAGACCATGAGAACTCTGTACATAAAATAAAAAACTTAAAAGATTTCTAAAAAAAAAAGGGGAGGGGGCTGGCAAGATAGCTCAACAGACTAGGTGCCTGCGCAGGCAAGCACAGGGACCCAGCAATCCCCATCACCACATGCCATGCTGTTCCCACCCTAGGGTGCACTGAGCCAGCCACTGCGATCAGACAGCCACCGGGATCAGACATGGTGGCACATGCCTGTAATTCCAGTGCTGGGGAGGCTGAAAACAGAAGGACCACTACGAGTCTGAACTACATACTGAGACCCTGTACCAAATACATTAGAGAGAGAGAGAGAGAGGGAGGGAGGGAGGGAGGGAGGGAGGGAGGGGGAGGGGGGAGGTCAGGCAAGTGTGTGCCAGCCAGCCTGGTTTGTTAGTGCACACCTGTAACCCCAGCAAGGGAGGCTGAGGCAGGCTATGGCAAATTAGCAAAGTGAGTTGAGAATGTAGCTCAGTGTAAAGGCCCTGGCTTAAATTCCCTTTGAGAAAGAAACAAGAAGGGTACAGCGTTAAATGAGAGACAGGGAAAGGGAGCAGGGAGAGAGAGAGATACAGGGACAGAGATGAGAGGAAGGTAGAGATGGGGTGGTGAATGGGAACGGTATCAAAGCAGAAGTGGAGGCCAGGAGGAGAGAAACTTCCTCTGTACCTGAAAGGGAAAGCAGAGTAACGGAGTAGAGCAGGGACCCTGATCAGAGGGAGACACTGCTTCAAGGCTGAGGCTGACGGGAGCCCCAGAAAACTCAATGGATCAAGAGAAACAGGGGGAAAGCCCCATACTAAACCTAAAATAATAAGGAACTCAGGACCACTGGACCCAGCTTCTCTCCTACATCATCATTAGTTAACCTTGCTGTGCTTGATGGCACACACCTGTGAACTCAGCACTTGGCAGGCTGAGGCAGGAGGACTGCAGACTACACTACATAAGAGTTACGGTTTGTGTCTAGTTGTCTTCCCAAAGTCTCATAAGGTCATGGGGCAGGTAGGCTTCTGGAGTTTGTGATTATTACGGGTGTGGGTGTTGTAATTTGCATTACAATGTAAGGAAAGGAGAGAGTCTTGCTAACTGCCTGAGGGGCAGACACTCAATTTGCTCTCTTGCTCTCTGCTGCCACCATGACATGAATGGTTACTCTCTGCTTTGTGCCACTTGGAGCCAGCTGAGTATGGCCTGAAACTTCCACTAGCTGTGACCTAAATTAACGTTCCTTTTTTTTTTTTTTTTTTAATGTCTTTGGTTGTTACAGGGTCTAACTTCGCAGCTTGGACTCATAGTGATTCTCCTGTTTTCAGCCTCCCCAGTGTTGGGATTACAGGCCTGTGCCACCATGCCTGATCTTGGTGGCCAGCTCAGAGTGCCCTGGGGGTGGGGCTGGCATGGCATGTGGTGCAGGGACAGGGATCAAACTGCTGTCTCTGCACTTGCCAAATCAGATACTTCAGTCTGCTGAGCTATCTCACAGGCCCCTCCTATCTTTATTTTGGGTGTTGGGTATTTTGTCCCAGCAATGAGAGTAACTGAGAAAGTGAGGTCAAAGATAGCCCTATCAGCCGGGCGTGGTGGCTCACGCCTGTAATCCCAGCACTCGGGAGGCTGAGGCAGAAGGATCGGTGCGAGTTCGAGACCAGCCTGGGCTACAAAAGTGAGCTCAAGGCCAGCCTCAACTGCATAGCGAGACCCTGTCTCAAAAAGACAAAAAAAAAAACAAAGATAGCCCTATCCCTCAAAAATAAAAATAAATTATCCTCAAGGAATTCAAGTCCTTAAATAGGCTGGGCTTCAGTGACTGGGCAAATTAACCTAGAACTAATGGCTCCTACATAAATATTCCTTCTTGGGTGGACAAATGGATACCTACCATACATGTATCACAACCTCCTCCTTAGGCATCCAGGCTCCAGACAGACTAAGCGACTCCAGTCACAGTTGAAATAAGTTCCCAATCTATGAACACTTGTGCGGGAACTGTCACAGGTGTGTTGTATAAGCCTCACAGCTTACAAATGATCACACTTACAAACCATTCTTCTGAAACAGAACTCATTAAGTTGGAGACTTATTGTATTCTGAGATAGTGGACAGCACTCACCCTGGGGGGCATCTGGTGTCTGAACCATTAGTTTAAAATATGAAACAATGAGACTGGCCACTGTGGCACACACCTCTAGTTCCAGTGCTTGGAAGGCTGGAGCAGAAGGACTGAGAGTACAAGGCTGCCTGGATTGCATCATCAGGCCCAATCTCAAAAACAAAGTAAAACAAAAAGGCCTGAAGAGTCTCAAGAGCATCTAGGAAACAGCTGTCTAGGGGCTGAAGGCAAAACAACAAAACCCTTCATGTGTCTTTTTCTCTCCAATGCACTTTGCCATGGTTGCTATCAACCACAGATTAAAGAAGTCCCTGCTCTTAGTGGCTATCACGTTATGGATAGAGAGAGCCCTCTACTTAGCCTGGTCCCTGCCACCTGCCATACCACAGTGTGGTATGGCAGTCCCTGTGAGTCAGGGTCTGATGTCCACCGCTGGAGAAAAGACCTCATAGCAAGGAGCCAAAGTTGCTTCCAAAGCCTCCAGACCATCCCTGAGGCACCTACCCTCACTTATACTACCTAGGGGTCTTTTTCCACCACCCTAGGCAGAGCACCCATCTCCCAGGAACTGAATCTCATGGTAGGAATTTACAGCACATCAGGGCCAAAAGGGACTTCACAAATTATCCCGTTCTAACTGAGAAAGCCTGGGGCAAGAAGACCACTATGTGTTTCAGGCCAGCCTGAACTATATAGTGAGTTGAAGGCCAACCTGAACTACCTTCTAAGGCCCTGTCTCAAAAAACTAAAAGGCTAGGCATAGTAGCACCTATAATCCCAACATTCAAAAGGCTGAAGCAGGAGTATCACCAAGAGTGTTGAGACCAGGCTAAACTACATAGTGAGGTCCTGTCTTCAAAAAAAAAACAAACGTCCAACAACAAAAATAAGAAATGCTCTGGTCTACCAGATTTCCCATGCTGCCAGCAGACGGCTGTTGACCTGGCCACAAGAGCACCATGGGAGTGATGCTACTACCAATGCCTGCCCATCTGGCCTAAACCACCACTCTTTGCCCAGATGTTTCCAGCCACTGGTCTGGTCTGACCTCCTCCTTCTACAATTGAAGACTCATAACTCAGAATAGCACATGGCTGGGCTTACTGAGGACACAGCCTAGAAAGCCAGGCCCTCTTCTGGGGTCACCCAATGCCAGCAGTCCCCAAGGCTCAGCGAGAGGACAGGATTCCTAAAGACACGGCCCTCTGTTCCCTTGAGCTCCTGCTGCTCCAACCTTCCCGCAGCAGTTTCCTGTCTCCACTGTGGCCATGCCAGTAGAGCACCTCAGCAGCACTGAGCGGATCATTCACTGGGACTTCTAGGCTAGCTCTGCATTCGATGCCTACCAGAAATCTGCACTCCACCTACCTGTCTGGCCCACTGTTTCCACTTGCCATCACCCCCATTCGGAAAGTGACACCTCCATCCTTCCAGCTGCTTAGGCCCAGTCTTCATCTAAATCCACATGCAAATGCTGTTCCCACACCTTTGGAAGACCCTACATCAGCCACCTTCCCCACCCCAACCCCAGGGCCAGAGCTGGTCTCTCACTGTCTCCCTAGTTTCTGCAGTCAGGATCAACACAGCTGCCAAACTGCTCTGAAGCCAGCAACAGACCGTAGCCCTCCTACACTGAAACTCACTTTGACCACAGCCTTCTGAGGCAGAACCTTACTGCCCCTGGTGCACAGCTGCTGTAGCCCCAGAACTCTGGGGGACACTTCTGCATGCCCATTGGGCCTACAATCCTGCCCTGATGCCAGGTACTCTCCCATGGAAGATGCTAAGCCCAAGCTTGTTCCTTTCACTCTACTGCTTCTCTTTATAGTACTTCAAAAATAACAAGACATATGACTCTCTGATTCCTTCATTGTCTATGTGTAAGCAGCACTGTGCTTACTACAAGCTAATCCACCAACAGAGTGGGACTTAGCTGTTAGGTATGGTGGCACAAGCCTGTAATCCCAGTACTCGATCCCAGAGGCTGAGGCAGGAGGACTGCATTGAGTTCCAGTCCAGCCTGCGCTATACAGTGAGTTTAAAACTATCTAAAATCAAACAAACAGAATATGACAGAAAATAAAACTGTGTGTGCACATGCATGTGTGTCTGTGCGTACACATACATGTGTGCTACAGGAAGAGCACAAAACCTTGCATTGCTAAACATACACTCTACCACGAACCTACAACTCCCAATCCCTGAAAACTTTTTATAAATATATCTTCAGGGGTGAGGAGGCCTCACTAGTGGGAAGAATCTAACATAGCCCTTGTCTGTGAATCTTGCCCCACCACCACCTTTGTCTGTTTGAGACAGGGTCTCACTACACAGTTCAGGCTGGTTTTGAGCTTACTTTGTAGCTCTCAAATTCTTTACAATCCACCTGCCTCCGCCTCCTGAGCACTGGGATTACAGGCATGCGCCACCAGATCTGGCAATCTCTGTCTCTCTTAAGGGCTATTATTTTGTTCTGCAGTGTCTTGTTTTGCTAAGAAAAGGTCTTACTGTGAACTTATGCTGATGAACTCACTATGTAGCTCAGGCTGGTCTCAAACTTGCAGCGATCCTCCTACCTCTCAAGCCTGGCAACAGCTGATTAAATTTGATTGTTTTGCTGGGAATGGTAGTACAGTCTGTAATCCTAGCACTTTGAAGTTTAAGGCAGGAGGACCCTTGCATGTTTGAGACCAGCCTGAACTGCATAGTGAGACCTTATCTCAAAAAGATCAAAAATAACAAGAAAAAAAATATTAATTATTTTATCAGTGGAAGATATCTTCTGGCTAAATGTTCATGATAAGGGTAGAATCAGTTCAACACTAATAGAGAGAAGGCATGCATGAGATTCTTTGGGAGAGGGGAAACAAACCTGTAAGCAACTAAAACCTGATCACACACTTCAAATGTGGAAACTACATGACATATGAATTATCTCGCAAAAAAGCTGTTCTATTAGAGGCAAAGACAACTGGAAGGAGTGAAATTCACACAGGATTATGAAGTTGAGAGAGAAGCAGAAACCAAAAACAGGCAGCAACATCTACATAACTGAGCCCAAGATACAAATGGCATCTCATCCTCCATGCTTCTCCCACAGCTTTGGTGTCATGCAGCATTATCAGGATACTCCACTGTAGAAAAGGGACCAGACTTGAGCAAAGGGAGCAGGCTCTTGCTTACAGGCCATGGGGGGTCGTGGGGGGCAGCTCTTGCACTGAACTTTGTAAAAGCTATCAGCTCTGGGTCATGGGGACCCTCTAATCTAAGCCAGAAGCCAAGAGCCTCAAGTCTGCTGGGAACAAAACCTCCAGCCCCAGAAGAAGTACCCTACCCCACAGGATGGGTCTCCTCACTTCCAGCAGCTGTGTGTCTGTGCTTTGAGGCTGCCACCAACTGTTTGTCTGTCATAAGCAGATGGTCATCCCAGCAACTCTAAGGGAAAGGTTTGCCAGGATACTGACAAGAAGCACACTGTTAGCCTTGACATCTTGGTGGTGGCCTAGGATCAGCATGAGAGTTAGGAGCTGGCATGGGAAAAGCCTAGTGAAGGGCTCGCCCCTCCCACCTCACTGCCCTCACATTTCCCCCTCGTCCTCTCGCCTCACACGGACATGGGTGTTCCTCAGTATACCATGGGGTCATGCCCCATGAAGATGATCAAAAGTTGAACATACTGTAAGTCAATAATGGATTAATATACCTCCCTATTGCTATGATTTAAATATTTCCTCCACAACTGAATTTTGGGGGGTTACCAGAGGTTGAACTCAGTGCCCTTGTATTGAACCACATCTACATTCTTTTATTTTCTTTTACTTTTATTTTTATTGTTACTTTTGAGACAGAATCTCCCTAAGTTGCTCAATTGCCCAGGCTGGGCCTGACCTTGTGAACCTCCCTCCTGCCTCAGCCTCCCAGACCACTAGCTATTGTATTGATATTCAATAAATAGCCTGACAGCATAAGAGGGTTTTTGAAAGGTAATTAGGCCACACAAATTCCACTCTCACTAATGGATTAATAAATGCTGATAAAATTTCTGATCATAAGGACAAGTTCAGCCAGATTTTGTCTCACACATGTCTACTAACCTTTTTCATCAATAACAAGAAGGCCCTCTGAAGAAGTGACCCCTCAACCTTGGACTTCACAGCCTCTAGAATCATGGGCCAAATAAACCTGCAGTGGTTTAAAAATTACTCAGTTCAGCCAGGCGTGGTGGCTCACACCTGTAATCCCAGCACTCAGGAGGCTGAGGCAGGAGGATTGGTGCAAGTTCAAGACCAGCCTGGGCTACAAAATGAGCTCAGGACCAGCCTCAACTGCATAGCGAGACCCTGTCTCAAAAAGACAATAAAAATTACTCAATCCAAGCCCGGCATAATGGTGTACACCTGTAATCCCAACACTTGGGAGGGTGAGGCAGGAGGATCAATGAAAGTCTGCAACCAGCCTGGGCAACGAAGTGAGCTCAAGGCCAGCCTCAACCCTGTCTTAAAAAGACTAAATTAATTAATTAGTTAAAAAATAAAAATGTGGCCGGGCGTGGTGGCTCACACCTGTAATCCCAGCACTTGGGAGGCTGAGGCAGGAGGATCGTTGTGAGTTCGAGACCAGCCTGGGCTACAAAAGTGAGCTCAAAGCCAGCCTGAGCTGCACAGTGAGACCCTGTCTCAAAAAGACAAAAAAAAATAAAATAAAATAAAATAAAAATAAAAATGTGGGGCCGGCAACATGGCTCAGCAGTCTAAAGCACCTGCTTAGGCAAGTTTAGGCAACCACAGGGACCACAGTTCAGTCCCCAACACTACATGCTATGCCAGCCCCACCCCCAGGGTAGGCTGAGCCAGCCATGATAATAAACAAATAAATAAATAATTTTTAAAAAATTAAAATGTGGGGGCCAACAAGATGGCTCAGTGGTCTAAAGCGCCTGCTTAGGTAAACTTAGGCAACCGCAGGGACCATGGTTCAATCCCTGGCACCACATGCTGTGCCAGCCCCACCTCCAGGGCAGGCTGAGCCAGCCATAATAAAAATCATTTTATGCAACTTGTGAAAATAAATGTCATCTTTATTTTATTTTATTTTTAAAAATTTATTATTTTTTTTCTTGTTTCAGAACTTTTGTTTATTTATTCATTTTTATGGCCTGCTCAGCCTGCCCTGACGGCAGGGCTGGAGCAGCATGTGGTGCCTGGGGATTGAACCACGGTCCCTGCAGTCGCCTAAGCTTTCCTAAGCAGGCGCTTTAGACCACTGAGCAATCCTGCCGGGCCCCTCATCTTTATTTTAGAATAATTTTTTTTTTTTTTTTTAGAATTTTTTTATTTTTTTATTTTTTCTTGTTTCAGAACCTTTGTTTATTTATTCACTCATTTTTATGGCCGGCTCAGCCCGCCCCGAGGGCAGGACTGGCGCAGCATGTGGTGCCGGGGATTGAACCGCGGTCCCTAAAGCCTCCCAAGCTTTCCCAAGCAGGCGCTTTAGACCACTGAGCCATCCCGCCGGGCCCCTATTTTAGAATAATTTTTAAAAATGTATTTTAAAGAAAAAAAAGTTATGCAGTCCAGATGGCATGCTCTAGAATAGCAACAGAACACAGCCAAAAGGATAGTGGTTCCCTCTGGTGATCTCAGGGCTAGCTGGGAACCCCAGCTCACTGTCACTGCCCAGCAATAAGGAAAGGACAGAAATTCAAACTGGGATATAACATCTACAACACACTGGCACTTGCACACCACTGAAAGGCAACCAGAAAATGAGAACAACCTCCTCTTCTCACTCTCCCCCTCCCTATGTCTTTCACTCCTCTCCACAGACCTCCAGAGCCTCTCCCATGACAGCTCACACCTTAGGTACTCGGCCTTCTGAAGGGGTGCAGGGCTGCAGCGCCCCCACCAACAAACCCTGTGCCACTAGCTCTGGGTAGCAGTAGAGACAGTGCTCTGCTGTGTTCCCACAAGGACCTTGTGCTGCCCCTACTTGGCCACAGGAACAATCAACAGGGTGCACTCCATCCAAAAGTCCATCATGATGTACCTTTCTAATCCTCAGCCAAAAAGCAACATTAAGAGCCCTGCTCTAGTCGTGCTCAGTGGCACACACGACTAAGCTCAGCTATTCTGAAGGCTGAGACAGGAGGAACACTTAGACATGGAGTTGAAGGGCAGCACAGCCAAACCCATCTTAAAAAGTCCTCATCTTTTTCAGATGCATAGATAATATAATGTGAGGTCTGGGATTTGCCGCAAAAGAACATTGGACAGGAGAAAGAGAACAGGAAGGATAAATAAAGTTTATTTATCCAGAACTATTAACTGTTGAACTTGAGGGAAGAGTGCCTAGAGTCTGTGTTAGATGAGCGTTTTCTTCATTTGTGAATTTCAGAACCATAGGACCCAGCTGTCAGCTAGTGAACACCAGCATCCAGTGAGATAACCACCAATGTCATATACAACAGGTGATTATTACAGTAATTAGAAAATTATTGGTGAAAATATGAAAAAGTAAATTACTGTGCATGCTGGAGGTCATATAAAATCCTACAACTACTATGGAAGTTTAGCAGTTTCTTGGAAAACAGTATGGCAATTTCTCAGAAAGTTAAAAAATAAAATGGGGGGAGAGAGCCGGGCATGGTGGCGCACACCTGTAATCCCAGCACTTGGGAGGCTGAGGCAGGAGGATCCTTGTGAGTTTGAGACAAGCCTGGGCTACAAAAATGAGCTCAAGGCCAGCCTGAACTGCATAGTGAGACCCTGTCTCAAAAAGATAAAATGGGGGGAGATAGCCCAGTGGTCTAAATACCTGTCTGGCAAGCACAAGGACCCAAGTTCAATCCTCGATACCACATCCTGTACCAGGACCCAGAACCCTGGGTGCACCATGGTGGCACATGCCTATAATCCCAGCACTGGGGAGGCTGAGATTAAAAGATCACTATGAGTCTGAGCTACATGGTGAAACCCCATACAAAATAAATAAAAAATTTAAAAATAAATAAATAAATAGCCAGGCATGGTGCTGCATGCCTATAACCCCAGCACTTTGGGGGCTGAGGCAGGAGGATCAGTGGAGTTTGAGACCAGCCTGGGCTACAAACGTGAGCTCAAGGCCAGCTTGAACTGCATAGAAAGACTCTGTCTCAAAAAGAATGAATGAATTAATTAATTAATAAATAAATAAATAAATAAATAAATAAATAGAAAATGAGCTGATTGTGGTGGCACACACTTGTAATCCCAGCACTTGGGAGGCTGTGGCAGGAGGACTGCTGTGAGTTACAGGCTAGCCCAAACTACACAGTAAATTCGAAGCCAGCCTGATATGTATAGCAAGACCCTGTTTGAAAAAAAATAATAAAAACAAAATATAGTACATGACTCAGCAACTGAATTTCTAAGTATGGACTCAAAAGAACGAAAGCAGGGCTACAGATTGCAGATATAGTTCAGTGGCTTAGACACCTGGCTGGCAGGCACAAAGCCCTGAGTTTGATCCCCCGTACCATTTAAAAAAAAAAAAAGGCAGGAACTCAAAATATTGGCATCGGCCGGGCGTGGTGTTGCACGTCTGTAATCCCAGCACTTGGGAGGTCCAGGAAGGAGGATCAGTGCAAGTTCAAGACCAGCCTGGACTACAAAAGTGAGCTCAAGGCCAGCCTCAACTGCATAGTGAGACCTTGTCTCAAAAAGCAAAATAATGGAGCCATGCATAGTGGCACACACCTGTAATCCCAGCACTTGGGAGGCTGAGGCAGGAAGATCAGTGCAAGTTCAAGACCAGCCTGGGCTACAAAAGTGAGCTCAGGGCCAGCCTGAACTGCATAACGAGACCCTGTCTCAAAAAGACAAAAAAAAAAAAAGCAAAATAATAGTAATAACAATAACAATAATAATAATGGCATGGGAGGCTGAGGCAGGAGGATCCCTAGGAGTCTGAGGCCAGCCTGGGCTACAAAGTCAGCTCAAGGCCAGTCTGAACTGAACAGTGAAACCCTGTCTCAGAGCTGGGCGTGGTGGCTCATGCCTGTAATCCCAGCACTCGGGAGGCTGAGGCAGGAGGATTGGTGCGAGTTCCAGACCAGCCTGGGCTACAAAAGTGAGCTCAAGGCCAGCCTCAACTGCATAGTGAGCCCCTGTCTCAAAAAAAAAAGGAAAAAAAAAAAAAAAAAAAAGTATTGGCATACCTGTGTTCACAGCAGCATTAGGCCCAATACCAAAAAAGGTAGAAGTGGGCCAAGTATCCCGCATGCAGAGCTGCATCCGGATTCTGGGTAATCGCAAATGGAGTGTTACTCAGCCTTGGAAAGGAAGGTGCTGGGGTTATAGCTTGGTGGTATAGCACTTGCCTAATATGCATAAGACCCTGAGTATAATTTCCAGCACCATTAAAAAAAAAAAAAGATGAAGAAAACATTTCTGACAAACATTATAACATGGAGACAATATTACGCTAATAAGCCATACAGAAAAACAGACTGAGTCCACTTATATGGCAACCCTAGATAGGAAAGTTCAGACAAGATACAGAATGGTAGGGGCCAGGAGTGTGGGGGAGGCAGAGAGCAACCACCTGGTGGGTTCAGAGTTGCCGGGGGACATGATAAAAGTTTCTAGAACTGGTGGAGCTTAGGGCGGCATGGTTGTGAATGCACTTAATGCCAGTGCACTCTATACTTAAAAATGATAAATTTTTCTGGTGATATTTTGCCACAATAAAATCAACCCAAGGAACAGAAAAGCTCTGTGTCCAAACTCAGCTCTTCAAGGCCAGCTCAGGTCAGCCTAGGCATCATACCTTAGTGAGGTTCTCAAAACAAGGGTGTGGTGAGCGTTGCTGGGGGAGCAGAGCTGCGGAGAAAGGAAAAACTACCTAGGCACATGGTCTAGTGTCCAAACACGACCTACGGAAAGAAGAAAAACAAAATGCTTTTTAAATGGATTTGAAAGTAAATGTTAAAGTACGGAAAGAGAGTTTAAACCCTAATTATACTCATATCAGAATAGATAAGACCCTCAAGAATCTCAAAAATAAACTCAAATCAGGCCCCAAAGGCAGTCAAGGGTGAGCCCCTCCTAGCCCGGCCGGACCCCAGCCTTCCCCTCAGCCTTAGAGGCTCTTAGCCCAGAGCCTGCCTGGGTTCAAAACTGAACTGACTGCCCACCAGCTGTGCAACCTTGGGCAGTTTCTGCACCAGGGCCCTCAGAGAAGTTCACTGAGTCTATGTGTAAAACCTCTGGCCACACTGCCTGTCACCCAGCAAACATGTATCTGCTACCAGACACAGGGCCAGCCAAGTTTCCCTTGCACATTTTCTGATATCAGGGTGAGGAAAGCCCTGTCCATCTACCTGTCACACAGCTCCCCTCCAGTACTCAGGAACCCTGTAGGGGCAAGGTACAAAGCCAGGCAGTTAAGCTGTAGGATCACAGGTTCCAAAGATGGAGGGGATAAACATGAGTGAGCAAGTGACAAAATAGAGAAGCAGAGAAAGCTGGCAGAATCCATTGTTTTGAACTAGGTGTTCTTCAGCTGCGTCTCAATTTGAGAATTTCCTTGGGAATGTGGTCACTATTAATGCTTCACTGCCACCACCCAAGATTCAGACCACCTTGAACAGTGCTCACCAACACTGCTAAAAACAGACAAGGTGGTGGCATACCTATAATCCCAGGACTCTGGGAGGCTGGGGTAGGATTGCAAGGTGGAGCACAGGCTGGGCAATTTAGCAACTTCAAAAGACCTTGTCTCAAAAATAAAAAAAAAAAGTCCTGGAGATGTAGCTCAACATGAGATCTGGGGTTCAATTCCTAGTACCATAAAACAAAACAAACCCAACACTGCTTAAGAGTCTATCAGGTACATGAACTTACAAATAACAAAAGCAAAGGTCTCTTTCCTTGAATTTGTAATTCTATTTGTTTTGTGTTCTTCCCACAGTACTAGGAATTAAATTCATGGTCTCATATATATGTGCATGCTGCCCCAACCATTTTAATTTTGTTTTGAGACTGGGTCTTAAAAGTTGCCCAGATTGGGCTCCAATTTATAATCCTCCTGCCTCAGCCTCTCAAAGTTCTGGGATTGCAGGCATGCACAGCTTGGATCTTCACATTTTAAAATATTAACAAGCAGACCCAGTAATGTCTACATGAGGACAAAAGGCAAAGACCAGGGGCCAAGGGGTGTCTGAGGTCTGCTGTCCAATAGCAGCCAAGTCCTGAAATGCTCCTGCGGCCGCCCCTGGTTATTTGCTGCTGGCAGCCCAGTCATGAGTTGGTCAGGCTATCCAGAGAGCCTCTCCCAGGCAGGATACATGAAAGGCTAAGGATCCTAAGCTCAGGATCCTTAAACCAGTGATTCTCATCCCCAGATGCATATTAGAAACACATTGGCTGGGAGGCTGAGGCAGAAGGACCACAAATTTGAACACAGACCAGACAACTGAATGAGGCCCCTTCTCAAAATGGAGGTTGGGGCCTGAGACACCAAGGATGTGGCTCACCATGAAGGACCTGGGTTCAATCACAGTACTGACAGAAAAGACAAGGCAAAACAAGACCCAATCCAACCAGACTAGACAGATCAGCTGCATGAGCACTAACCCCAAACTCCAGGGTGGTCTCCCTTCTTCAAGGTCTAATCCTCAACCACTTTAAGCATTCCCTGCCTGCAGGTCTTGAATATTTGTTCCTCTCATCTGGATCCCTCTTCCCTCAGCTATTCCCATGGCTACCAACCTCCTTCAGATCTCTATTCCCAGGGAATGTCTCCTTGTAATTCAAGCTGTCCTTGAACTCACTACATAGCCCAGGCTGGCTTATAATTCATTGCCACCCTCCTGCCTCAGCCTCTCAAGTGCTGGGATTAAGGGTGTGCACCACCACACCTACCTAGTCTTGTCTTTTTTTTTTTTTTTTTCTGAGACAGGGTCTCACTATATAGTTCAGGCTGACCTTGAGCTCAATTTTGTAGCCCAGGCTGGTCTCGAACTCGCACTGATCCTCCTGCCAAGTGCTGGGATTATAAGCATGTGCCACCATGCCCCGCATTAGCCTTGTCTTTTTAAAATGCTCTTATTTTTCCTTTATTAAATAGTCACATCCACACCGGGCTGTGGTGGTGCATGCCTCAAGGCCAGCCTGAACTGCATATTGAGACCCTGTCTCAAAAAGACAAAAAAGGCTGGGGAGATAGCTCCGAGGCACAAGTGCCTCTCTGGCAAGTGCAAGGTCAGTGCAAGGTCGTGAGTTTGAACCCCGGTCCTGCAAAAAAAAAAAAAAAAGAAAAAGACAAAAAAAAAAAAAAAGTCACATCCAGGTATAGTGTCACACACTTGTAGTCCCAACATTCAAGGGCCAAGACAGGAGGACTGTCACAAGTTTAAGGTTTGCCTGTGTAGTGAGTTCAAAACCAGCCTGAACTACACAGTGAGACCCTGACTCACGTCCAACTAAAAATATAATAATATATAGCAGTTGCTATAGTTACATTAAAGAAATAAATATAGAAAAGCTACTCTTCAAGCTCCATTCAAAACACAGTCGACAGGTATGTGTTTGCTGGAGAAATATCTCTACCACCCAAAAGTGAGCCACAGGCATGTGCACAGATCTGCGTGAAAGCTTACACAACAGGGTCAAGATGCTGTTGGGACTGTGTTCCCTGCTGTCCTGTTATCTTGTTTTGATCTTTACATAATGATCTGCATACCTTTCTTGATGAAGGAGTGGACTGGTTTTATTGGCTGCAGGTCAATGAGATTCCTCCAAGTTCTCTATTTAATTTCATATAATGTCTTGATATGCTCCTCTGGCTGGTCTTGAACTTTGTTGGGGTTTATTTTGTTTTTTGGTACTGGGAACTGAACTGAGGGCCTTCTCTTTGAACTACATCTCTAGCCTCCAGCTCATTCATTCATTCGTGGGTTTTGTTTTGTTTTGTTTTATGTTATGGCCCACTCAGCCTGCGGGGGGGGGGGGGGGGGGGCCTGGTGCAGCATGTGGTGCTGGGGGATCAAACTTTGGTCCCTGCAGCTGCCTAAGTTGCCTAAGCAGGCGCTTTAGACTGCTGAGCTATCTTGCTGGCCCATTCATTCATTTTTATTTATCTTTGGCTTTTTGAGACAGGGTGTCCTCATGATGCAAGAAGAAAAGACTGATCTGGGGTGGATGACCTCCAATAGGGAACCTCCAAATGATACAGGGAAAACCAATCCCCAACCTGAAAAGTACCTGGGACGAGTTTGTGTTCTCTAAAACCAAAGAATGAATTTTAGGAACAAATGGAGGTAATGAGCAGAACATATTTATTGAGGGAAAGAAAGCTCCTGCCCAAGAGAGGGACAGGAGGGGGGGTCCCAAGTGGGTGTCCCCATGAAGCCATCTCTTCCAGGGACTTTTTTTTTTTTTTTTTTTTTTTTTTTTTTTTTTTTTTTTTTTTTTTTT
>PVJA010021902.1:0-34932 GCA_004027025.1 Myocastor coypus
GCAGCAGGACTGCAAGTTCGTGTCCTGCCTGGGTAACTTAGCAAGACCTGGTGCTGTTGCAGGAAACTGAGCAAACAGGAAGAGATGGCACCAAGAAGGCTGAGAAGGCAGCTTACTAGACCAATGGGCTTGGCAGAGTTTTGGGGGTACTGCGAGAAAACAAGTGGGGTGATATAAAGGTAGACTTGGTCCCTTCTATTTGGAATGTTGGTGACATCCTGGGTAGCTAAGGGCACTTAAATGTTTTAGGTTACATCACAAGGCCATCAGTTATACAAAGCATGGGTTGCAGGCAGGAACATCCTGCTACATTTTAAGTTGCATTGCAAAGCCATCAGTTATACAGAAGCAGGAAAGACCGGGATTTACACAAAGGGAGAAGGATTTTCTTGTCTAGCCCACCAGACATGTCCGCTTGACTTTAGCAGGCATTCTGGGTGGGCCTTTATCTAAAATTTTAATTTTCCCCTTCATTCTCCAAAGCAAAGACAAATAATAAGGGCTGGGGATATGTTCAGCAGTGGGGCGCCTCTGTCCGGTCCCCAGTATGGAATAGAAAGTGGACATCTATGTTCCCCGTCCTTACATCTGGGTATGATGTCCGAGGCAGGAATGCCACTATGCGATATGAAAAATTGTACAATTTCTGCCCAGTTCGCTTCTAGCACCCGCCACCTACACACACAGCTGGTGAGGCCATGGGCCACTTTCCCATAGACCACCCAGGGAGGCCTCAGCTGACGGGCACATGTGCCGGTGAGCAGGTGAGCAGAGGAGCCCAGGCCTCCACCCTTGCGTCGGGTGACACACAGCTCTCAGAGGACAGGTGCAGCCAGTCCTGCTGTACCAAAACTGGGGACAGAATTGTGATTATTATTTAATGTCACTACCTTTGGAGTTGTGTGTTACAGAGAAATAGACGGGCTGGACAGGAGGCTGCTGGGCCAACAGGAGAGACAAGGAAGACAGCAGTAGCCCCAAGGAGGAGCAGGACACCGAGGCACCAGGGCGCTGGGGAGCTGGGTACCCCAAGAGGTGGGTGGAGATGACGGGTGATCGGCAGATGATGTGCTGCTGATCAAAGGAAAGGAGCGGAGGAAAGCTGGTCTCGGAGCTTTGGACATGTTGCTTGTGGGTGGTTAGTGCCTCCGTGGGCAGAGAGGACGTTTTGGGAACTGATGTGAGTTCTTAGTCATGGGAGGGGCAGCTCGCCAAGGACAGACCTTCAAAGTTTGGAAGAAGAGAAAGATTCGGAGCATCAACGAAACAGGGAAAGGAGGAGACAGTAAGACAGAGAGGCCAGAGGGAGGGGCTGATGACGTCGCTGGTGCCCAGGGCGGTGGGTGAACAACCAGGAGGAGCATCCTTGGCTTGGACCACAGGGAACATCAATATGGCTTTGAGTTACTAAACACCATCTCAGATTTAGGTAATAAAAATGGATTTCTTGCTGTTATCATTGTCCAGCACTAACTGGGAGTTGGAGATCAGGTAGACGGGTCATGAGGTCGTGTGTGCGATTTTAAATTGCAGGACATACTTTACACACACACACACACACACACACACACACACCACACATTCTCCTAGCAGTCCGAGGATGTTGGGTGTCCTCACAGGAACACAGGACCTGAGGTCACAGTGCAGAAGCCAGGTTTTGAATCGGGCTCTTCTTGGTCTCCATGTTCTCCTACATCTGTTTTCCTCTTGAATTTCTGTCTTCCCGTGATTCCTTGCCTTGCAGCCTGGGCATACACGGAGCACCTAGAGCGCCAGGTATAAAGAGGAGAGTGTTCATTTGGTCCCGAGCTGCAGGCTAAGAGATTCTGCTGTGTTTCTCAGGGGCCCGGGCACGGGGAGCGGACCTTGCGCTGCTGCCCTGGCGGGCACTGCACTCGCACAGAGTAGCTCAGCTCCTGACGTCCTGATGTGCTGGAGAAGAACAGCGGATGGCGTAGCCTGGGTTGTGCCGTCACAGAGGCAGGCGGCAAGGACCCACAAGAAGCTCCTTCCTAGCGGAGTAGGAGGAGGCTGAGTGACAGCGGCAGCGGCGTCTTAGTTACTTTTCCCTGGTTGCTGGAACAAATACTGGACGCGCAGACTTAGGGAGGAAAGGTTTATTTAGCTCACAGTGACTGGAGGTTTCCGAATTCAAAGCAGCCTGAATTAGACAGCAAGACCTCCAGACTATGCTTTGTCCTGGATGATTCGCTACCTGCCTCCCAGAGACAGCCGCCTGGGGGTGGGGGAACCTCTGACAGGAACCGCTGTCAGTTGATGGCTCACGGTTCGCGCCTCTCTTGGCCACGCCATCAAGCCCCGTCCCATCCTTCGGCCCCGCCCAGATCCTTTGGCCCCGCCCAGATCCTTTGGCCCCGCCCCGATCCTTTGGCCCCGCCCCGATCATTTGGCCCCGCCCCTCCAGCCTTGCGTGCCTGACAGCCCCATGATATACATGAGGCTTTGGGGGGACAGGTTGATGCAAACCAGAACAAGTAGGGAGCAAGAGTGGCCAGTAGTCCTGGGCAGTGCTTCACTGACACCAAGACAGAAATGGGGAATTTGCACTCAACGATGGCAGACTCTGCCCCTGCTCTGGATTTTACAGGTTTCATGCTTTCAAAGACTAACAGCTCTTGTGTGACATACAAGGGTCACCAAAACACATGGGGAGAGTTTGAACTGATCTCAGTAAACCCCTCTTGAGGTGATTTCCTCTCAGAATAACCCCTCCCTGCTTCCGACGCGCCAATTGCTGCGGAAAGCGGCAACAGCTACGGGACAGGCACTCTTGAAGCCGGGTAGGTGTAGGTGCTTCTGTGGGGGATTAATGGTGATGTGTCTTACGGTTACGCAATTTTAGCATTTATCGTAAGCTTGGACCATACCTTGTGTGTGTGTGTGTGTTTATGAAGGAAAACACAATGGATAGACCCCTCTTCACAGAGCCTGTGCCCCTGCTTACTAGCTTGCTGTTGTATTTCTCATGTAACCCATTTCACGTGTGCAGTTTGATGGACTCTGGCATTTGCATGGAGCTGCGCCGCTATCACCACAAATTTCTGAAGATTTTCCCTCCTCACAAGGGAACCCTTGCACCCCCAGCCTCCTGCCTCCACCTATCCAGTGCCTGTAAATGGGAATCCTCTTTCCAGCCCTAAGAATTTTCTGCTATCATTTTATTATTTTTATTTTTTAATTGTTTAATTTTATGTGTTTGGTACAGCGTCTCACTACACAGCTTGGACTCATAGTGATCCTCCTGTTTCAGCCTCCCCAGTGCTGGGATTACAGGTGTGTGCCACCATGCCTGTTCCTGGTGGCCAGCTCAGCGTGCCCAGGGTAGGGCCAGCACAATAGCTGGTACTGGGGATCAAACCCGTGTCCTTGTGCTTACCTGGACATGTGCTTAGACCTCTGAGCTATCTCTGTGGCCCTCTAAGAATTTTCCTATTCTGAACTCATCCCAGAAATGAAAAACTATAATATGTGATCCTCGGTGAGTAGGTTCTTTGGTTGGCCGTGGTGCTTTTGCTGTTTATCCATTCTGTTTTTCTTTTTCACAGCGGAGTAACTTTCCACTGCGTGGAGACTCCACATGTCATCCATTCATTACGGATACTGGGGTTTCCCTATCGTTTAGCTATCAAGAATGGTGCTGCGGTGAGCACCTGCATGTGTGTTCTGGTGTGAACAGATGTTTTCAGGTTGTGTAGGCCTATGAGTGACATTTCCGGGTCATATGGCAATGCTGTGGTAAACTGAGAAACCACCAGGCTGGTTTTCCGAAGCAGCCGCACCAACTAGCATTTCCTCTAGCAGTGTGCGAGAACTTGGGTTTTCCCAGTCTCTGTCAGCACTTGTGACTGTCTGCGTTTTTGGTTTAGCCGCCCTAGTGAATGTGAAGTGGTATCATTTGGTTGGTTTGCCATTTCTTCATAACTTGCAGTGTTAAGTGGCTTTGTTGGTGCTTCCTGGCCATTTGTGTGAGTGAATTCCTTAGAGAAATAGCTATTCAAATCTTTTGTTAGTTTTAAAATCAGGTTAATTATCTTTTTTTTTGTTGAGTTTTTGTGCTATTGTTGTTAAGTTTTAAGAGTTTTGTTTTCTACATACACTGGGGGCAAGCCTCTCGTCAGACATCTAATTTGTAGCTATTGGTTCCCATTCCATGGATCGTTTTCATTCTTTCTTGATGGTATCCTTTGAAACACAGTATTTTGAATTTTTGTGGCATCGCTTTCTTTCATTTTTCTTTTGTTGTTTGTGCTTTTTGAGTCATAGCTAATGAGGCTTCTGAAGACTTGCTCTTGTTTTCTTCTAACAGTTACACCATTTCCTTGCTTAAGTTTAGGCCTTTCATCCACTTTGAGTTACTTTTGGAGTACGGCATGAGGTAAGGGTCCAGCTGCATTCTCTTGCTTGGGGACATCCAGTTGCTGCAGGACAATGTGTTTTTTTTTAATTAACAATTTAATCCTCATACCCACCTTCTTTCAGAGCTCTGTTGCCATGCCCACTGTACAGAGAGGTAAAGTGAGGCACAAAACTGTCACATTATTTGCCCAACATCACTTCTGCTCATCCGTGGCAAAGGCTGAATCGGGGTCTGCTGGTTTAGATCTAGCCCACATGCGGCATTGCTGCGCGTCTCCTTACATGTGGGCATCAGTGGGTAGGGGTGAAGCGTCCCACCTTGTGCCATCCTCTGTCCCCATAGGACCTCAGAAATGATGGCTGTGGCTCCATCCCATGTGGCTTGGATAGCCAGGCCCCCTGCAGTGACAGCGCAGGCCTTGACCAGCTGGAGCCAAGGGTGTAGGATGCGCGTGAGCCAGAAGGAGTTGGGCGTCATCCGGCCCCTCCCCTTGTCATCAGCCGCCTGCTGAGAAGCAGGAGCTGGAAGCAAAGAGAGCCACACCTCTAGCCCAGTGACCACTTCCCGGCATGGCTTCATGCTCCAGTGTGGCGGAGCATGGCTACACTAGCTGCACGGTGTAGCTGGCACGTGGCTACACTGACACCCAGACACCTGGATCTGCAGGGGCTGCTGGGAGCTGACCAGTGGACTTCCCGGACTATCTAACCTTTGTACTTGTGCCAGCTTTGCGACCCCCTGCCCTCCTTAGGTCTCTGTTTGTTTCCTTGTCTCCAAAGTGAGGGAAATAGTAGTCAATAGTTCCTGGAAGTGCTGATTAGGCTGAATCGGCTAGTTCACATTCAGCGCTCCACACAGCACCTGACACAGAACGCGTGTTCATTTGAGTCATCTACTCTCAGCACTGCATGAAAGGGAGCAGATGGCTGGCTCAGTGCCCCTGCTGCCAGCCCCGGACCCCCCTCCCTGCCAGCCTGTGTCCTGGGAGCACCGGGCAGTCTTCCCTTCTGCAGCAGATGTTTTTATCACTTCCCAAGACATCCATGCTGTTCTTTCACAGATAAGTTCCTGGATCTTCCAGATCCAATTGCCCCAGGAATTTCCCAGGCTTGAGGTCCTCTGTGACAGTCATGGGGAACTTAGAGTCTTCCTGGGCTCTGTGGTTTGCTTCCATGGTCCCATGGCTGTGAGATGTTTAATATCTAGTCCACAGGTGAAGAAACAAGGCCCAGGATGTTGCGATAACTTCCCCGAGGTGACACGGGTTATGTGTGGTGGGTGGCGACTTCATACATCGGTGATCAAATCTGGAGTCTGCAGTCTTAACCGTTATGTTGGCCGGTGCCTTGCAGGGCCTTTCCAGAGCCCTCTCTAATGAGCCCTGGACCTTGCAGAACATAAAGATCTGAGCCTTGCAGCCTCAGGTTCTTCAGACAGCGTTTGGGGGCACCTGCTAACATCCTCCATGGTCTCCTCCAGGGTTTGATGTTTTGTTCCCAAAGGCTCTCTAATGGCCTCTGTAGGGTAAAGATACATGGCAGAAACCCACCTCACACTCAGGAGCCTTTCCACAGGCTCAGTTTTGTTACCTTGGTAATCCTGACATCTTTCAAGATTGGTACCATTTTGATAAATTTTCCCAGGGTCTCTGAAGCGGGTCTGTGCAAGGTATTTTTCTGACTGCAGATGAAGCTTGGGCCAGGTCAACCCATGCTTTCAACCTTAGGGAAGGACCACCGTCCCTTCCATATCAGAAGGTTGTCACAGGGAGGGTCTTTTCTCAGATGCTATGTCAAGGATGGTGAGGAACTCCTCTTTAGAAGTCGCCAGTGTTACACGTGGGTCTTATTTTTATGGTGCTGGACTGAGTGCACCCCCATCCCCGACACATGCTTCATCTGACCAAGTCAGACAGCTCCAGGCGCCTGGCTGGGTGTGACACCTACCAGCTCCGTGTGTCCTTTACGTAATCTCTTTAAAAATCTGAAAACATTCTTGCATCTTTTATCTGTGAAAATGCGTATGCTAATTGTGATTGCCTCTGACTCTTAAGTTGTAACACGTGGAAGTGTATTTGAAAGCTGGATTGTTAGAGGCGGGGCAAAACTTTGGAAGTCATTACTCACAGCTTACACCTGCAATCGCTCTTCATTAACTGTATTTTTCACCTTTCAAAGCCCCCCAAAATTAACCTTGAAATACGAGAACGCGGGCAGGAAAGGAAGGAACATAGCCTGAAACCAGAGCCTCGTTCTGACAGCAGAGCTGGCATTGTTTCGGGTGACATTTGCTGCTGTGTCATCCCAGATCACACTTGCTTGTCGCTCTTACAGGGGAGATTGACCACTGACGCTGCATTCCTTCAATCCTCGCATTCTGGGAGGCCGAGACAGGAGTTTTGCAACTCGGATCCTACTTTGGGTAATTTGGTGAGACCCTGTGTCAAGACTAATACTAAAAAGGGTTGGGGGCAGTGCTCAGGTCAAAGGCTCTAGCTTTATTCCCCAGTAACACACACACACACACACACACACACACACACACAGAAAGTTAAATGAAATCTAAATTTATTATTTTTGAAAGAGACCCCCCCCAATTCCTGGCAAAATAGCTCAGTGTATTAAAGCACCTGCAAGCAGGCCCAGGGGCCCAGGGTTCAATACCAGGGGTCTATTGTGCCCCCACCCTCCCCCTGAGATGGCAGTTCAGATTGGATGTGGTGGTACATGGCTGTAATCCCAACTCTTGGGAGGCTTGCTGTAAATAGGCAGATCTGTGAGTCCAATCTACTAGTGAGACCCTGGAACACCCTGTAAACCCTTCCCTAAAATACAAAAAAAATAAAAAAGAAGAAGGAGAAGAAGAAGAAGAAGAAGAAGAAGAAGAAGAAGAAGAAGAAGAAGAAGAAGAAGAAGAAGAAGAAGAAGAAGAAGAAGAAGAAGAAGGAGAAGAAGGAGAAGACGACGAAGAAGAAGAAGATAAATTTAGGCTGTTTCTCATCTTGCAAGATGGCAGGTGAAAAACTGAGAAGCCAGATATCAATGAGAAGAAACCTGAAGCCAAGGAGGCTGCTTCCAGTAGCACTGGTAAAAATGGGTAAGGCCAAGGCAAAAAACAAAAACAAAAACCCAAGAAGGGGCAGCCCCACTGCAGCCTGTCCTGGTTAGAGGAATTCATAGATACTCCCAATCTGCTATGTATTCCAGAAAGGCTTTGTACCAGAGAAAATACAGCTGCTAAATCAAAAGTTGAGAAGAAATAGAAGGTTCTTGCTACAGTCACAAAGCTAGTTGATGGCAGTAAGAATGGTGGTACTTGGTGGTTAAGCTTTGAAAAATGCCTAGGTACTGCCCTACTGAAGATGTGCCCTGAAAGTTCTTGAGCCATGGCAAAAGACCCTTCAGTCAGCATGTGAGGAAACTTCGAGCTAGCATCACTCCTGGCACTGTCTTGATCATCCTACATCACAGAAGCAAGAGAGTGATCTTCCTGAAGCAGTTGGCCAGTGGCTTGCTACTTGTGACTGGGCCTCTTAGTCTTAATCATGTTCCTCTACAAAGAACACACCATAATTTTGTCATTGCCATCTGTATAATAATTGATATCGGCATAGTGAAAATCCCCAAGCACCTCACTGATGCTTACTTAAGAAGAAGCTGCAGAAACCCAGACACTAGGAGGGTGAGATCTTCAACGCCGAGAAAGAGAGATACCAGATTTCAGAGCAGCACAAGGTGGATCAGAAAGCAGTGGACTCATAGATTTTAGCAAAAATCAAAGCTGCTCCTCTGCTCCAGGGCTGTCTGTGATCTGTTTTTACTCTGACAAATGGAGTTTATCCTCATAAATGAGTGTTCTGCGTTTTCTTACTAAGAATGTAATTAAATAACTGATACATTTTAAAAAATAAGAGAAATTTGAAAGCTCCTGGGATATTTCCACTCTGAGGCTTAAACTGGAGGAAGGTCACTGTCTTGGTTACTCTTCTTTCATTGCTAGGACAAATACCCAACGCCCAAAATGAAGGAGGGAAGGGTTTATTTAGTTCATAGTTACTGGAGGTTTCAGTCCGTCCTCACTTGGCTCCGAGGCAGACTGGGACATGGCCGTGGACAGCCATTCATGGTGGCTGCAAAGAAGAAGAGAACACAGTGGAGGAGTAGCAGCCCTAGTGGCAACAGAGAGCAAGTCTGTCTCTTGTGTCACATTCAGACTGTCCTCCTCAGGCTGGGGTAGCACTCACACCCATAATCCCAGCAGTACTCAGACCCATAGTCCCAGCCTAGGATTGCCCATAATCCTGGTGGATCATGAGTTAATCACAGACCCTAGAAGTCCACCCCATGACCGCATGGGGACTTGTGTGTGTGTGGGGGGGCACCTAGAGATAAACCATAGCAGTCGCCCAAAGGATATCAATGAGATTCCAAGTGCATTTTGTGCTTTTTCAGGGACGTCGCTCTACGCTAGTGCTTCTCGAATTTCATGGTGTCTGTACGCCGGGATGTCTTATTAAAACGCAAGTTTTGATCCGATTCAGTGGTCCTCGCTAGGGCCTGGGATTCTGTATTTTTGCAAGCTCACCAGTAAGGATGGTGCTCTTGGTTCTCAGACCACAGTTTGTGTAGCAAGTACAGAGTTGCTTATGCAGGCAGGCCCTGAGCGTCGTGGCTGTATATTCCTGTGTTCTTTGACTTTACGATGGTGTGAAAGTAGCATGTATTTATAGAACGCATACTTTGCATTTTGATCTTACCCAGACTGCTAACTCCTTCCTGACCCTGACCGTGAGCAGCAGGCTGCCAGCTCTGTCATCTACCCTATCAATCAAGTCTCTTAACAGTGTGCTCTGCTGCCGTGATGGCCAGCAGGTTAGGCATGGGAAGTGCCTAATAATGTTTTCAGCTTAACGATATTTGCAGTGTGCAGTGGTCTTGCTGGGAGCTAGACCCACTGTCAGTCTAGAAGCATCAGTGCTGGCAAATGACAGGTGATCTGTGTTACGAACATTGTGGTAGAGACCACAACCAGGCGACTCTGAGCAGGAATTAAAATTAATCAGTGGGCTTTCTATGTTTACTTGTCAGTCTGTCCCTTTGTCTCGAGATGGGCAGCGGACATAGTAAATGAACTGCTATGATCCACTGGTCCTGGCTGAGGCCTGTAGTGGCCTATGAGACCACGATGCCTCCAAAGAGAAGATAAGGCCAAGCTGAGGATACCTGGCTCCAGTGAACTAAATAGAGACTGTAGCTACAGGTGTCTCACTCCAGCAGTCAGTGTCAGCCTGGAGATAAGACCATCTCCCAGTTAGCGTAATTCACTACCTGGGCAAGTCTTTGTATTGATTCCCGAGGTCCTGCCCAGTCCTCTTCCAAATGCCCTTCCTTTGTTTGAAAACCAAACAAAGCCACCCAGAGAAGTTCTTTACTCCAACCCCCAGAGAACTTTGGACTGTGCTAGAGGTTTTTGACCCACCTGGAGACCTAAAAGTATACTACTTGTTCCTTTCGTTGATGCCTTTGCCCTCTAATCACTTGGCAGGTTGTGCGCCTGATTGGTTCTCAACAGATGTCCCTTGTGCAGATACTCACAGATGAAAAACTCTAACCTTACTAGGGATCAGGTGTCCAGAGGACATGCTGGCAAGGTCCTGGTGGCCAGCTTCCTTGGCCAGGCCATACTCAGATTCCCCGGGCACAGTCCCACAGGTGTGCCTTTGTGTTGGTCCCCCTCCACTCCCCAAACGAGGCTGTCCTTTGGTGCTTTGCCTTTGACATGCATTGTGGGGTCATCGATCCTGCACACACTGCCCTCTCTCTGCAGCCATCCATCATTTAAACATTTTTCAGGGCAGAAGATGGGATGCAGAACCTACTGGAGTTATTGGAAAGCCACGCTTGTTGATTTAAACCAAAACTCTGTAACCTACTGCAGTTATTGGAAAGCCATGCTTGTTGATTTAAAAGAAAAAATTCTGTTTGTGCTTTTTAATTGCATGTAAGCTGAATGTTGCCCAGATGGGTTCCCTGGTTTCTTTGAAGAAATAAGTGAGTATTAATTGATTAATTAGTTCCATAAGTACTTACTGAGTACTGGCTAAGGCCAGGGACTTGGCCAAGTGCTGGGTTGAACAGCAGGGAACAAATGGGACGTAGCCTCTGTAGGGCGTCATCTAATGTGAGAAGCAGGCAGTAAATAAACACTTGCACAAGTGACAGATAAATGCAATTATGTCAAGTGCTCTGAAGGAAGCTCTAACAGAGAGATGGAGGCAGATCAGAAGAGCGAAGGCCATAGGATAAGAAGCATTAAGCTTGACCCACAGGATGACTGGAGGCATAGCCCGGGGCTGAGCCCTGCCCTGACCCCTTCAGCCACTGTTATGGGCTAAATTTTGCACCCTGCCCCCATCTTTACATGTTGCTGTCCCAACACCAGATGTGACTAAATTTGGAGACATACCTTCTCAGATATAAGATTAAATGTGGTTGTAGGGATGTAGTCTGATCTAATGAGGCTGGTGTCCTCTAATAGGAGAAACTGATTACAGACTTGCTGCACGTCGAAGAAACATCAAACGAAGGCACACTGAGAAAGAGGCCATGTGCAAGCTAAGCCGAGGCAGCCCAGCAAGACCCTGACCTACTAAAGCTCGACCTTGGACTACCACCCTCAGAACTGTGAGACTAGACCGGGCATGGTGGCACATGCCTGTGATCCCAGTGCTTGGGAGGCTGAAAGCAGGAAGACCACTATGAGTCCAATTTGTGTAGTGAGACCCTGTAGACCCTGCCTTAAATACATAAAAAAAGAATTGTGAGACTATATGTTTCTGTGGGTTCAGCCCCTCAGGGTGTGGTATTTTGTTATAGCAGCACAGCCTGGCTGGTCCGGCCTCTTACAGCTTGAGGAACAGAAGCGTGGTGTGGTTCAAAAGCTGCTTGGTCAGCATGGGCTTCCCAGCTGTTGGCTCCTCAAGCCTGTGACCCTACTGTGCTCACAAGGGAGGAAATAGTTTAGAAGCAAGTTTGTTTTGCTTTTCTCTTAAGAAAAGGACTCTATGGGATGGCGGAGGAGGCCTTAAAGGTCTCACACCCTCAGGTTCCTCAGAAGCACCATTCTACAGGCAGCCTTGAACAAATCACTTCCACTCTCAGGCAATCTTAACCTTCTTTGTAGCGTGAATTTCAAGCCAGACCAGTGTGATGGTTTGGACACGGATTTCCTTACCAAGTCTGGTTTTCTTTCGTGCATGCTTAGTTACTTTGGGTACCCACCACCATTTCCCTGCTTGGCTTCACGGATGTGGCAGACTCTCTTGTGACAGCAAACATGGATCCTGGCCACGTTCTTCAGAGCCAGGGGGCTGATATTGACCGTCTCAGCTTGAGGGGCTCCAAGAGTAGAGGCTGGGCTGGCCGGGCTTGCATGTTGGTCATGCTGCGAGGTCTTGGTAGCGCACACACAGTCACTGTTGAGGGGCCATGGCTCTAAACACTGCACCAAGTTGCTGAATGAATCTAGAAAGTCCCTTAAGTTGCCTAGAAACTGAGGTCAAAGGAGGTCCAAAGTATAGGCTTAGGGGCATGGGTGAAAACATAAGATGGTGTGCATTTAGAAGCAGGGGTTCACACTCTGTAGTACCCCCTAGAGTCTGGAAAGCTTGTAAATTGTAGGTGTCTGAGCTCCACTCCAGTATTTCTGCTTTGGTACACCTGGGTGAGTGCCTGAAAATGGATGTTTCCAAGTCTCCAGGTGGTGGTGCTGGACTTGGCTCCACACTCTGATAACCAGCCTGCTGGCTTTGGGTCACCAAGAATTCTCGATTTCCATGGAGATGGCTCCAGGTCCAAGACAGGGGGAAGACTGAGAGAGAGAGTGCGGAGATCTTATGGCCCAGAAGATGTGACAGGGAAGCCCTAGGCCCCTGAGAATGGAAGGACTCAACTACACTGAGCAAGATCACACTAGGCTGCTATATTAGGGTCCTGTAGAGGATCTGAGAAAAACAGAGGCATAGTTACACAAAGGGGGGTATTAGGTAGGCTTCCAGGATCAGAAGGGGAGGGGCCGCAGGGGCCTAGATCTAGGGGACCAGGAGCAGAAGAACCCCAAATGGCTGCCTGTGAGCTGGAGAGCCTGAGGATCCAAAGCAATTTTATGTATTGCAAATGTGCTTTAAAAAAAAAAAAAGTGTTGGCAGCCTAGCTGCTTCCTGCAGTCACTGATCTCTCATAGTGTAGGAGGCCAAAGAGGAAGATCAAGTGCTGGTGGCCTTCGTGTCCAGGGAAGGTTCAGTTTCTGCTTTCAAGATGACACCTGGGACTGGGGAGATAGCTCAGTGGTCTAAGTGCATGCCTGACAAGCACAACGACCTGGGTTCAGATCCTTGGAACCGTATGCTGTGCTGGCCACCAAAACTGGGTGTGGTATGCACGCCTGCAATCCCAGTTCTGGGGAGGCTGAGACATTAATAATAATTTATTATTGTAATAAATTATTATTAATAAATAATGAAAAATGACCCCTTGTTGCTGAGACCTCTGGGAGGGACAACACCGTCCTCACATAGCAGGAGGCATAGACAGGCAAAAGGGATAGGTGGGTCCCTTGCATTTCTGTTACAAGTTCATGATGCTCATTCATGAGGGTGGAGCCCTATAAGCTGATCATCTCCTAAAGACCCCATCACACTGGGTCGAACTTGCCTTGACTAAATGCTGGAGGGGACACTTGTAGTCAAACCGTCGGGTCACCTAAAACACCAATCGGATGGGGATATGGAGAGGTCCTTTTGGCACAGTCCTCTATGCCTGAGAGCCAGGGAGTGCAGCAATGACCACGACATACAGGGGACGTCTGCCCTCCCCCTTCCAGTGCCAGTCCTAGGTCAGGACAGTGATGTGGGGATGAGCAGAGAGACAGATATTCTTTGGTGCCTGTGTTGCGGAAGGAAGGAGGAAGAAGAGGAGGAGGAGAAAGAAGAGGAAGAAGAGGAAGAGGAGGAGAAGGAAGAGGAGGAAAAAGAAGAGAAGGAGGAGGAGGAGGAGTTGGAAGCACAGGTCTCAAAGGCTTTTTTAAAAAGCCTACAGTCCTGCAAGATGATATGAGGATTTCTCAATGACAGTGGTCACTTGTAGCATGGAGCCATCATTGTGGGACTCTGGCAGACAATGAGTGTCCCCAGCACAGACCTTGGGAATGAAGCCGTGTCCCGGTCATGAGCCAAACAGTAAAGACGTCCTACCAGCCTCATCTCCATTTTGGCTCCATTGCCTGAGGTCTTTGTTTTGTTGAATTACTCAGGAAGGATACTCAGCAGCCGAAGCCAGTCCCTTCCCTTTCAGGATGCGGGGTTAATTCTCCAATATTTCTTCTTCTAGAGTCTCTAAACTAGTGCTGTTGGCTACGCTGGGTCATTCTGAACAAGTAGTTCCAGACTTCCATGATCCTGTCCATTTTTTGTCTTAAATTCCTTAACATTAAAACCAATTATTTAGTAAATGCCGTATTAAAACATGAGAACTTGTGTTTTCTTAACAAAGGAAATTTACAGTCTCCATGGGAACAATTATCATCAAATGCTTAATGACTTTATAGAAAGAAAATGAAACCAAACACATCCATAGAGGAAAACATTATTAAATTAGCTAACAAGAAGTCAACAGCTTCACACACATCCAACAAGACTTTTATTAGGCAGGGACAATAACTAGATGTCTTGACTCATCAGAAATTCTATTTGAGTCCTGTACACTATTGAGAAGGGACAAATAACTTGGAAACAAATGCAAATGCAAATGCGACTCGTAAAGTAACTTGGAAGTTACCTTAGGGTGCAGCCCAGTCTCTTCTGTGTTCTTTATCTACGATGAAAACTAGTGTGTGTGTGTGTGGGGGGGGCGGGTAGTAGTGTAGGAAAAAACCATTCACTTGGAAACCTTTGTTCTGGTCTCTACTCTGACAACTGTGGCGAATGTCTCTCTACCACTCCAGCCTCAGTCTCCCCAAGTAGAAAGTGAGGAGATGAAGCACAGTGACATTGTTCCATGAAACATCCTGAAATTTTAAGAAGCTGAGGGCAAGATTACAAATGGGGGAATTGGCTGGTTCCAGGAAAGGGCAGTGAAGGGCCGGAGTCCCTCTTTAATAGGTCCCTGGAGTTGAAGCACAATAACTGACACTCAAGTTTAAAGAAGGAGAGAGGTCAAATTTAGAGGTTCCGGAGGATTCAAGCCATGGTCAGCTGGCTCCAATGTAAAAACATCGTGGCAAAAGGGTGAGGCGGAGAGAAGCTGCTTAGCTCATGGCGGCTGGGAAGTAGAGCAGGACAGTGCTGGAGAAGAGCTGGGGAACGATTGTACCTAGTATCCATGGTCATGACTCCATAACCTACCCGGACACCCAGGAGCACTCTTTCTTAATGTCTAGGCAGATCTTATACCCGTGAAAATGGTGAATAAGAATGAGTGATCTCATCTTCTTGTGGCTGCAGCTCTGGGCTCCCCAAGATCAGCCAGAGTCTGAACACACTCAACGGAGAATTGCAAAAATAAGCAATTCATAATGTAACACTGCGTGCTATTTTGAGCAGTCATGAAATCAAAGGAGATGCTGGAGATTTGGATATGTCAAAGAAAAGCTGTAAAGTGCTTCCTTTTAGGGAAAAGAAGAAAGTAATCTCCATTGTAAGGGGGAAATGTGGCGTCCAAGGTTGGTAAGATCAACATTAAGAACAGATGTCTCTGGGAAGCTGTGGGAATGGACATAGAAGTTTTTGTTAGTTTTCCTGTTGTAACTCAAAAGGCATAGTGAGCGTGCATGATAAAAGGCTTAATTAAGACAGAAAAGGCAGGGGGCTGGGGAGGTAACTTGGAGGTCCAAAAGCCTGCCTGACAAGTGCAAGGATTCAGGTTAGATCCCCGGTACTGCATGTTATACCAGCCCTGGAATCTGCAGGGCTAGCCACCGAAACCAGGTATGGTGGCACATGCCTGTAATCTCAGCTCTGGGAAGGATGACACAGGAGGATCATGAGTCTGAGCTGTGTAGTGAGACCTTTACTAAATAAATAAATAAATGAATGAACTATAAAAAAGATAGAAAAGGCATTGCATTTGTACACGTGGGTGTAGCAAAAAATCACATATATATCAGGCTGTGTGGTAGCCAACAGCTTCAGCTGTCTTCTGGAGAATCTCTGAGTATACATCCTGAAAATGAAAGGGAGTGCCGTATGCAAGAGAGCCTGGAGCACCTTGTAGCATCAAAAAGTATGCTGAAAGACGAACACAAAACCCATAACAATGGGGTACATTACAAGGGTCCAGAGAGCACTGAAAAAATCCCCAAGGGATAAAGCTGGAACAGCTGGAGCAATAAAATAACTAAGACAGGGGCTGGGGACATAGCTCCGTGGCACAAATGCCTGCCTGGCAAGTGCAAGGTCGTGAGTTTGAACCCTGGATCTGTAAAAAAAAAATTAAGACAACGTTGGATTATAGCCCAAGTTAAAAAATATTTATCAGTCCGTCTGTAGGACAGGGAGAAGCAATGTCCTACTCATGTTATGTCCTCTGCCTGGGACCCTATAAAGTAGACTTGCCAAAGTTGGGTTGACAAAAGAAAAGCCAACTGAGGTTTATACAACTACTTTATCTTAGCTCAATGAGCAGGAGTATTTGTACCAACAATGTTTAGAGAAGTTATCATGTCTGCATCTTGCACTCTGAACAGCCACTGCAAGATGACAATGTGCATCGTAGTAATTATTGTGGCTGTCCTACTAACATGTTTTGAAACGGTCTCATTGCTATTTCTTATGAAAAGTAATAAAATCATGTAAAAAAAAAAAAAAAAAAAAAGCACATTATGCATACAAGCGGGGCAAGTGGAGGTGCATGGCCAAAGGCCCAGCACAGCCAGTGTGGGACTTGCATTCGTCCTCTCCTGGGCTCTGGCATTCTGAGCATCGAAGGCAGTTACGGGACTGTGACAGGAAAAGGGTGATAGACAAGGATTGTTCAGAAAGTTTGTTGCGCAAATTTGAGCAAGGTGGGCTTTGTTTTTTTTTTTTTTTTTTTTTGTTTTTTACTATTGAGGAGACT
The DNA here is from genome assembly GCA_004027025.1 of Myocastor coypus. Lineage (NCBI taxonomy): Eukaryota > Metazoa > Chordata > Mammalia > Rodentia > Myocastoridae > Myocastor > Myocastor coypus. Next base: position 16,489 of record PVJA010021902.1, read on the forward strand.
CACTGAAAGACTCTTTTCTCTGGTGAGAGGGGAAGACACCATCTACATATGGAAATGACCTTTATCACCGTGTCAATTGTGTTTGTAAAGGGAAAGCTTGTGCTCTGCCTTTATGTCGTTCACTCCATCTGCTAGTTCTCCAGGGCCATTCATTAGCTCAAAACAAGCCAGATGCCAGAGAGGCGTATCTTGGGTGGCCTGTCTTCCAGTCTATATTGGTAGAAAGAAGAAATTGTATAAATAATAGGAGAAAAAAAATAAGTCTCTTAGGCAGAATTCCCAATATAGGGATAGTTCAGTGTCAAGGCAGCGAGCCTGATTTCCTTCTTCTTAGATGGTGGCAAAGCACACAACCTTCTATTCAAAGATTACAGTTCTAGGAGAAAGGTAGCTTGATAGTTCCACGTCTGGCAAACCCCAGCTCAGCCAGGTGACCAAGGCTCTGGTCAACACCAGCAGTGATATGCTGGTAGTACCCACTCTTGTTGGGATGTGACTGGAATAAGCTTCCGCTCTGTTGTCTCTCCAGAAATCAGTAGCCCCACTCAAATCATGAGACAAACATCAGAAACAAATCCCAATTGAGAAGCATTCTAGAAGATACTAATTAGCACTCTTCAAAATTACCAAAGTCATCTAAAACAGGAAAAGTCTCAGACATGGTCACAGCTAGGGTGAGTCTAAGGAGACAGGATGATTAAATGTATGTTGTATATTTAGATGATATCCTAGAAGAGAAAGGGGATATTTGGGAGCTAGAGATATAGTTTATTTTAAAGAAAATCACAGTCCTGAAGGCAAATCAGGCTCACAGAAAAACAGTGTTGTTGGTGGATAAGATTGTATCAGAAGGCAGGATTGATAGAGGATCTCCAATAAAGGATAAAAACCTGGTCTTGACTTTGCCAGAAATCATTGTCCTGGGGCTGTCATGGCCCAGGGACTCTGCAGGATTAGCTCAGCAGGCCTGGATTATTCAAATTCCACATGTTCTACAGGTCATCAGGACAGGTTTTGACTCCTCCTGGAGGGTCACCTCTGAGCTTTGGAATACTCTTTCTAATAAGAGCACCTCTGCACGCTTGGGGTCCAGGACCGTGCCAGACCGTTTATGCCAGTCACGTGATTTATGATGAACACTCGGGTCACACTATGCTGGTTTGCCCAATGGGCGGGGGAGAGTACTAGAGATTGAGTAGCTAAGGTCTCTTGTATGGGCATTTCATGGTCTCATCAACTCTAGTTAACACATCCTTGCTGGCTCACATATTCATGGTACATGCATCACTATCCCACTGGGACACTTATACTACCTAATGGGATATCCCATGCTGCCCAGTGAGCAGTCATGCATGTACCACTGTTGGTTTAAGTGGGTGGGGACATGACATTCAAATCAAGGATGCCCAGCAGTGCAGCATAGATTCAAGCCCTGTAGTGAATGTGTTAAATGCATGGACACTGGTTCTAGGTAGACTTCCCTGTTGGCGATACATCATTTGACAGTTAATCTTGATTGGTAAACTGATTGGTCTAATGTCCACAATTTAAGGGAGGAGAGCTTTCATTTGGCTCTTGTTCTCAGAGGGTTCAGTCCATGGCTAGCTGGCTCTGAGGCAGAAGCCTCATGGTAGGAGGCCTTTCAGTTCGTCATGTAGTACTCAAGGGCACACCTCGAAAACTTACCTAGACATGCCAAGGGGCACGTTCTGCCAATACCCTAGGCAGCTCCCAACCCAGTTCGGGTGACGCGATCAAGCTTGAGTGTCACCGCCAGGCTGGGTCATGGAGGCATCTGCTTCCTACCCTCTTCCTCCAGGGCTCTGTCGCTGCTCTCTGCTTCCTGGATGCCACGGAATGAGCAGCTTCCTTCCCCCCTGCACCCTTGGGCTGTGATGCTCATGACTTGGAGCCAGCCATCAGTGGGCCAAAGCCCCTGAAGCCGGGCAACAACACAACCGCTTCCTCCTTCCTCCTTTCTACTGTGCACGGCACATATTTTGTCTGAACAGCAGAAAGTTGAGCATCACAGTTCACACCGACTGTTTTGGTTTAATTGCTGGGAAAATGATGTACTACCCTTGAAGGCAATATGGACTTCACATCTGATTTTCACAGACACCACCCTCTGTCCTATGTTTTCCTTTTCTGATTTTAATTTGTGTCATTTTTGGCATGATAAACTTCAGCCATGGCTATGACAGCTTTGTTGAGCTGTAGCGAATCATCAAACCTGAGGGTGGTCGAGGGTCCTCTCACAGAGTGTGGAGTCTCCAAACACCCACGTTGCAGCAGCTCTACGGCCAGAACAAGCTGTGTCCAGCTGGGGCCTCCCTCTCCTGATGATTGCTTGAGAATATAAATTACCTAACCAATTAGCCAATTTATCCATTTCCCTCCATTAATCCCTAATCAATACCTGCAAACTCAGAAAAGCACATATTCAATTTCCTCTTCCTTCCAGCTCCTGACAGCCATCATAATTCGGAGGTAATTTGGCCCAGTTATAAAGGACACACACAGAAGAATTCAATCATTTTTCTGCCTGATAAATCTCTGCTCTCCCCGAGGACAGGAAGGCTGCCTGCCCTCCTTGCGATCTCCCCAGTGTGCGGCTCTTCACTCAGTGGGATGTCACAGCATTGAGAGGAGTCCCACCTGCAGCCTGGGGAAGAGGGGGGGATGCAGGCGAGGTGGCAACTCTGAAAAAGGAGAGAAAAGCTGCAGAGATGGAGGGGAAGGAGCTGAGTGAGAGACCACTGCTGTTGGCCAGGCCTTTGGGGCCTTTGTTGGAAGGGGACGTTTTGGTCAGTGTCTCAAGTCTGTTACCTGGAAGCTGTTCTGAACTTCAGAAGCCACTAGCCCAGGGGAGAGGGCAGCCCCCAGGATCGAACTTGGGACCTTGTGCATGCCAGTCAGGCACTCAGCTGTCTCCTGGACCCCTAGCCTTTCACTTCTAGAAGCCAAGGGGAGTTTCCTATTGAAATGAGGACCACAAGCCCCATGGCGGTGCCGGGGGCGGGGGCATTTTTTTAGGTCCTTGATGTCCCAAAGAACTGGACAGAGAAAAGGCAGTGGGAGTGTACACTTACTAACATCAGAAAAGAAATTCATTCTGTAGGGTGAGAGCCAGTGGTGAAAAGGCTCACAGTATCCCTGAGGCTAAAGCTGGAGGGGTCTTTTGTGTCCCGAAGAGCTCCAAGTAAGGCACAAAGCCATTTGTCCTACCAAAAACTCACGTGGCCTCATGCCACTTTTAAATTGTCTTATTGAAGAATTCTCTTCTCAGGGGCCACAGAGATAGCTCAGTAGAATAAGTGCCTGCCTGGCAAGTGCAAGGCTCAATCCATAGTACTGGAAAAAAAAAAAAAAAAGGAAAGAAAAATTCTCTTCTCAGCAGATATCAAGAAGGGTTGGAAACGGTGTCTTTTGATTGCTTGTGCCCTTGAGTAATGGAAAATGGGGAAAGGTCGCTTTTCTGATTGGCCCGCAGTGCTCAGGGGTCCTATGTCTGACCCCATGTTGCCAGCACAGCACAGCTCACATCCTCCTTTGGGGGAAACTGTCTTGCTCAACTTGTTAGCTAGAGATTTTTATGACCTCCGACACATTACACCCAGGTAGGGGTCTGGTTTGACCCGTCCCCACCACCTTCCTCTCTGAGGCTTCTTCTAGGTGTTTTAGAGGTGTCAACAGGAGGAGGGGGCCTAACTTTTCGATATCAGCTGCTCCCAAGGCTTAGCTTCATGGTCAGCCTGAAGCCATGAGCAAATTACGCTGCTCCTGTGAGTGCTGGAGACCATGGGTCCGTGCTGAGAGGGCCAATTGCACACACGGAGAGAAGGGCTGGGGCCACCGCTGCTGGGGAAGCCTTGGGGCAAAGCGACCGGCTTGTTGAGCAAGTGGCCTTCTGGGTGTTCAGGCCAGTTGCAGAGAGCAAGCAGTTCTCAGGTTCTGCAGGGCCTCCTTTGGGGCAAGGACAGTTTGGCCTTGCTAGAACCCGGTGCTGCTTATAGACACCGCGGAGACTTCCGGCTTCTTCTAAGGCTGGAGCCAGTTGGAGATTTCTGATTCCAGCTTGTGCCTTGGACAGGGAGAGAAAAGTTTCCAGCTGGGTTTAAACACATTAATTCCTAAATTGAGTTTGGCTTCCCTGCTATTTAAAAATCCTATTTGGTAAGCACTTCACAGAGCAATAGCTCCGAAAGAGAAAGATTACTTTCTCATTAGCCTGGCCTAGTAGAACACGTTGTTATTCAAAAGGCGGTCAAAGGGAATTCAAGTGGAATGTGGATTTCCAAGCCTAGGTGAGAACCAGTCTTCTGGAAGCCTGGGGTCCCCCACAGCTAGGGAAAGAGGATCTGCGGGGTGCTGGCTTCTGCTCAGCAATGCTTTCTAAATCTCGCGGGGCAGCCCAGTGAGATCCTTACTGTGTTCAGGCCATTTGTGTTCCCGCATTTGGCTCCTTCGGAGGGGGTTCTACCCCTCACCCAGCACCAGCACCTGCTGCTCTCACTCCGAGGACCCTTTGAGCATCTGCTGGATGACTCAGCTCTGCCCGAAAACTGACCCACAGCTGCCTCTTCTGGAGAAGAGCCCCAGGTTGTACCCTACGTGCCACTGAATCTACTTTGTTCCTGTTCTGCTTGGATAAGACATGTAAAAGGTCAGGGGCACCTGTTTTGCTTTGGATAGTGGGTTGGTAGAGCAGGACAGGAAGGAGGACTCAGACACCTTAGCCTCAAGTTTCAGTACCCTGTCTTTGGAAAAAATGAACTTTTTTTTAAACACTGGCATAAAGAAAATAAACTACGACATGTTTCATAATTTATGTGGTAAATATATCACTGCTTTTGACAGGTCTAGCATATTTACTATGTTTACAGGTGTTTATGTCTAGGAAAAGCCTCTTCTTTCTCCACCTACCACCTCTGGGAGGTTGGGTTCTGGCCATCTGCCCTGTCACGGTCCAGCTGTGTTTGTGGGCTTTCAGTCACTTGCCAGGCATTGCTCAGCCTTGCGCCTGCTAATCTTTTTTTCTGGAAAGAAATGACCTTGACTGGCAGGTGGGGCGCTTCTGTCTTCTCTCTCCTCTTAACCTTCAGGGTCAGACAGTGACACACAACTGGGGTTTCAGGCCTCAACACTCTGCCTGGTGGGCTCACACGGTATGTCCTGATATCTGGCAACCTGTGGGAAATGAATTAATACAAGCCTGGAGCTTGAGAGTGTCTTAGTTACTTCTCTTGCTGCAGTACAACACGCACAATTTAAGGGAAGGAAAGTGTATTTCAGATCACAGTTTGTAGAGGTTTCAGTCTGCAGTCAGCTGGCTCCAAGGCAGAGTGGTGAGGCAGGGGAGAAACAGTCCACAGCAGAGCAGTCAGGAGGCTGCAGCAGAGGCACCAGAAGCAGAAACAATGAAGCGAGCCTCCCTTTAGGCCATCTAGGCTACAAGCCTTTTGAGGGGGTCACCTACACCCAGGATGAGGCTTCCCATTGCCCACATCCGGAGCAACGCTGACCGACCTTCAGGAGACGAATCTGATGATCACATCCTTAATCATATCCACATACATACATTCCCCTAGACAGAGCCGTGTGCAGAGTGCCCTATCTGTGAATTTAGGAAGCTCTGCGTGCGTGTGTGTGTGTGTGTGTGTGTGTGTGTGTGTGATCAAGAAACAACGGGAACAGGGAAGATGGGTCAAGCAAAGCACTTCGAGGGCCTGGGCTGTATCCTGAACCACGAGAGAGTTGAGCTAAGTGACTCAAGGGAGGTGGGAGTTGTGGGAGGTTGCAGAAGAGAAGAGAAGAGACAGAAAGAGCAGGTGCATTAATCCATTTACGATCATGATAAAAAATCACTGGGTTATGGGTCCTAGAGATGCGGGCTATATGATCCAACAGAGCCAATCCAGTGGCAGATAGAGAGTCTGTCTGGGGGCATGTGTAGGCCCCTGAAGGTGAAAACGGTCTCATTAGGCTTTGGAGGCAAAGCCCTGCGACCCACCACAGATATCTACTCCCACTTCGAGAAGCCCTTCTTGGCCTATTGTTCTGGCTTTGTAGGGCCTGCACACTGGACCATGCCTGAGCTGCCCATCATGAGCCATGTGTTAGGAACAAAGTTGGGCCGCATACCATCATTCCATCAGCCAGTGAGTGATCATGCGGAGCAAGCCCTGAAGCCACAAGTGGGTCACATGAAGAGGTCCTCGCTCCTGGCACATACCTTCTGTCTCCCAACCTGCATCAGTGGCCTCGTGGAGAGTTCTCTATGAGCCGTTGACAGGGGAAGAGAAAGCTTAGCTTAGTTAGGCATGATATGTGGGCACCACTCCCGAAGAAGGAGGTGGCAGTACAGCTTCTTTCTAGAATATTCCTGGTGGACAGTGATGAAGGGACATCTTCCCAGTGGGCAAGACACTGAGCAGCGCACTTGGTTATGCTGCTTTGCCTGGAAAGAGAAATGGCCAAATTGGTGGCCTTCGGCCAATGGTTTGATTAGATGCTAAAGATTTGGAAGGAGCAGGACTGGATGCTTGGTAACAAGGAAATTCTGAAGAAGGGTGTGGACAGAATTCCCTGAATGGGCAAACATGTGACAGTGTAGTTGAAACTGGCAATTTGATCATAATATGTCTTGATATGAGCTTCTTTGAAGTTGTCCTAATTGGAAGGTTTTGAGTGTCTTTAATTAGCATGTCTGTGGCCTTTCAAAAGTTAATTTTTGAACATAATATTTTCTCTTTTTGTTGTGGTTATTGATATAGGCTCTTGCTATGTAGTTTGGACTTGTAGTGATTCTCCTGTCTCAGCCTCCCCAGTGCTAGGATTATAGGCATGCACCACCATATCCAGTTCTGGGGCCAGCACAGCATGTGGTGCCTGGGATTGAGCCTTACGCTTGCCAGGCAGGTGCTTATGCCACTGGGCTGTCTCCTAAATTCTGAAAATAATATTTAAAAAAAATCTCTATGTTCTTTTACTTCCTTCTTCTGAAATCCTCATAATATGGCTATTCGTCAGCTTGATGAGCTCCCATAAGTACTCTAGGCTTCTTTTTTTCATTCTTCTTCATTTTTTTTTCTTTGTGTTCCCAGGGCCTAATAATTTAAAATGACCCATTTAAAAATAATTTAATTATTCCCCTTAAATCAGACAGAATTTGTGTCTGTAGCCTGATGCCTGGTCCTTGGTTCTATTTTGTGGCCAGTGCATTTCGGGCATAGGAGGCTGCCTGGAAAGGCCCACACATGAGAAAGAGTAGGATTATGTGGGAACTGTGCATACTGCTGGGGCCCCCTGTGAGGCTCCTCTCTCCTACCCCTGCCCCAGGAACACCTGTGCCTCTGTAGAATATTTCAGAAGGTTCTAGCAACAGACCTCTCACCAAGGTCTGGCATGGTGTCCCGTAGTCCTCCTCCACGCAGGCCCTTGTTAGAAACACAGAAGCTTAGCACCTCCCTCCATGCACAGCGTGAGCCTCTGTGTTTTAGTATGTAAGACTGCAGGTGATGCCCCTTGTCTAGGGACTCAGCAGCACGAATGGGGTGGTGCCAGGCCTGGATGCTGCTGCTCTGAGCCAGCGAAGGTGCATAGGAGAGAGGTCTCAGCTGCGGCCCGTGCCTCTGACCCACTCGCTGTTAAAAATGTTCTACAATAAGCTCGGTTTGTGTTTTTGTCCAACTCAAATCCTCAATTAGTTAGTTAAGCCTCCCCAGAGCTCCCAGATTAAATGGTTCTCTTCTTGAGAAAGGTTCAATATTTGCCCATTCAAATTAACCCAGCTTTAGCTTTTTATCGAAGCATCTCTCCAAAGGTAACACCATCATTACCTTTTGAAACGTAGTTTAAAAAACTGAGTATGAATGTGCGCTCATTTTTTCTGGGCTGTCATATGAAAGAATTGGTCTTTTTTTCTTTTTACCTGCAGAAGTTTTAATTACCTACATTTGGGATTCCAAGGTTGTCTCCAGGAGGGATGCAATTAATTTTAATCAGGAGCCTAAGCTTGTCATTCAACTCAATTATTCTCAATTAAGTGACTGTGTATTTCACTTCATTATCAATTGATGGTGCTTACTTATTATCAAGTAAACTCAATATGTTTGTGATAATTTCATTAATCAGACAATGCTTGCTGCTCAAAAGCGCAGTTGTATGCAGGAGCCCGTGTCTGGGCACCTTGGGGTATTGGGAGATCAGTGCCAACGGCAGCAACGTCTTCAAGTCCTGCGTGTCTGGCCCTGTACTGGCAATGTGAGGAGGAGCAAAGATGCTTCAGGAAAGTTCTCAGGATCCTCATTTGTGGCTGAGATGTTCTGAGTCTCTCCTCTCTCTCACCTCCCCGCCCTCCCTTCCTCTCTCTGTCTTTCTGTTAAGAAGGGTTATGTGTGATGCCTGTTGGACATATGTATACCTGGGCCCCATGGATGCCTGGGTAATGGTCCGGAATTTTCTTTTATAAGTACTGAGGATTGCCTTTGCACTGAGCTAAGTCCCCAGCCCTTTTTTTTTTTTTTTTTTTTTTTTTTTAATTTAGGGACAGCATCCTACTAAGTCATGTAGCTTCCCTGGCCGGGCTTGAGCTTGCAACACTCTTGCCATGGCTGCCCAGGGAAGGACAGCCACTGCCTCAAGAGCAGCAGGTAGAAGCTGCCTCAGAAGCCATGTGGCATCAGGGGAGCTGCAAGGTCACTGGATTCAAGGACCAAGGACATAGACCTCATCTCCGGAAAGGAGAGGTGCTGGGGTGTCAGGGTTACCATGTAAGAAAAGTGTGTGAGGTGGGAAAGAAGGCTGCCGCCACCACCTCTTGAAAATAAAGTCCTATCCTATCCCCACGCAGCACTGGTGTTCACCTGGTGTTTATACCTCTTTCTCAGTAAGCCCGTGGTCACCTCCACAGGAGCCAGTCGCCTTGTCATCTGGCATCGGGACACCCTCCACTCCCCCATCACTTGCCCTATGCCCTTTTGGCGCCTGAGCACCCCACGAGACTGCTGCCAGGCCGGCTCCCTCCCTGGCTTGCCCCTCACTATTAGAAGAGGAAAGCTTGTTTATCAGCTGTCTCCCTGTGCCAAGCTTGGGCTTTGAGTCTGTTAAATCTAATCCTTAGAATAGACCCAGAAGGAAGTGTTCTATTCTATTCTATTCTATTCTATTCTATTCTATTCTATTCTATTCTATTCTATTCTATTCTATTCTATTCTATTCTATTCTATTCTATTCTATTCTATTCCATTCCATTCCATTCCATTCTATTGCTTTTTTGGCATGTCCCAAGGATATAAAGCTAATAAGTTGGCAGAGCTAGAATGCAAAGCCAGGCTGTCCAGTGTGGAGTTTTTGGACCATTCCCCTCTCTATTCTCCATTGCTATGTATCTTGGGAAATTCCTAACGGATGTAGAATATCTTCTAATGTGTTTTTAGACAATTATATTTCCTTGGGTGTAAATTCTTTCCCCTTGTTTTTTATTTATTCATCTTTTTTCTTATTTATTAGTAAGAGGCCATGTAAAGTCTTTTCATTGTTATGTTTCACTCTTGATTTTATTTACTTTTAGACCTGTGGAGAATTTACATGTTCATCTGGCCAAACAAAAGTCTTTCTTTTTGTGATTTCTTTCATTACTTCTCAAGTTTTCCTTTTAGTTTTCTGATGCCAAAATGATAGACTGCTCATTACAGAAAGTTCAAAGGATTTTAAAAACATATGAAGATGAAATATAATTACTCATAAACTTGCCCCAAGTTATACTTACTGTTACTGACATTATGACATATTTCTTTTTAAAAATACATGAAAGACTAGTTATGAAATGTGTGCATATAGCTTTTCTTTCTGATACCATGACTAGTTTGTTTTTTAAAAATGTATTTAGTACCGGGTATCGCCACGCAGCTGGGACTCATAGTGAGCCTCCTGTTTTCAGCCTCCCCAGGCGCACACCACTGTGCCCCGTCTCGGTGGCCAGCTCAGCAGGCCTGGGGGGTGGGGCCAGCATGGCATGCGGTGCCGGGGATCAAACCCGGTCCTTGCTCTTGCCTAAGCAGGTGTTTAGATCATGACTAGTTTTATTAGTTTTATTTCCATTGTTTCTCTGTTTTGAGACAGAGTCTCAGTGCATAGTTCAGGCTGGCCTTAAGCTCACAGTGATCCTCCTGCCTCAGGCTGCTGAACACTGGGATTAGTGCCACCATGCTAATTCAAGTTTTATATTTTTTATTAGTGAACGTTTACAGTACGTGATGATCACATTCGTCATGGGGAGTGGGTCTATCGACAACAAGTCTTCCTTCATCCCATCTCTTCCCTTCCACCTCCGTCTCTTGTTCATCCTCTGATTTGTAAGTGATCTACCTTCCTACTTTCTATTACCTGTCTTTTATGCTGCTCTGCATTTATATGCGTATAGTTTGAAGAATGTTGATTTACAAATATCTCTCCTGATGCCTTTATGGAAGCATGAAAATTTCCCTCAGGCATGTGTATATCCATTTCTATGAATAGATATAGAAAAATGTAGTGTTTATGCATCGGTGGTTAGAGAAACACATTCAATGCAAAATACATGAAAACATAAGAATTTGTAAGATGGGCTTGCAGTAGCCACCCCCAGCGTCAGGTGTGGAAGGGTGCAAAGGGGCTTTCTGTGTGCTGAAGACTTGCGGGGTCCAGTGGATGACCCGGAGCTCACCCCTAGTGCCCTACACTAGTCTTTGTCAAGATCCCCAAGTGTCTGCCATGGAAGCCAGGATAACGCCCAAGATCAAGGTGAACACTAGAGCTCTTCTGAAGAAACTGAGGTGAGTCTCTCTTCTTCCTTTTATACCATTAACATGACCAGCCCACCCCAGGCTGGGTCTTCTGTCACCAGTAAATCCCCTCAGCCACACTCAGAACTGTGCTGACATAATTTTATTTATTTATTTATTTATTTATGTATGTCTTTTTGAGACAGGACCTCACTGTGCAGTTCAGGCTGGCCTTGAGGATCACTGTTGTAGCACAGGCTGGTCTGGAACTCACACTGATCCTCCTGCCTCAGCCTCCCAAGTGCTGAGATTGCAGGTGTGCGCCACCACACTCGGCTTGCGCTGATTCAGTTTAGGTGAGTGCTTCTTGCTCAAATTGACACAAGCAGTTCAGTAACTATCACATTAGGTACACAGTCAGATGTTATGCAACCATAAAGAAGAACTGATGTTTTGGGGGGGCAAGGTTAAGTGAAATCAACTGATTCAGAAAGTTAAATATTGTACGATTTCTCTCCAATGAGAAACTAAGTAACCAGAGTGGACAGGAAGCCAGCAGGTCAACCTCTGGAGACAGGGCCAGGGCTAAGAGAAGGTGGGGAGGGAGAGGACCAACAAGTCATGAGATTGGAATTGAAATATGTTAGATACGCGTACCAACTTTCTCCCATGAATCCCCCGCCATTGTGTAGTTTAAGTAGCATTACTAAGATGGACCCAGCACCTGAGAGCCTTCTAGCTGCCTTGTCCAATAACAACTGCCAGATTCCATCCCTCTTTTCTGCAGAAAACTGATCCTAACTTATGCTCTCATCCTTTTAGTTCTTTATTGCTTTAGTACCTAGTTCTCCACTGTAGCACAAGGCATTGTTGAGCTTTGACTATTAAAAATATTGATTGATTAATTGATTGATTGGTTGGATGCAGGGCCTCACTATACAGTTCAGACTCATAGCGATCCTCTTGTCTCAGCCTCTGCAGCACTGAGATTACAGGAATGTGCCACCATTTCTGATTTTGGGCTGGCACAGCGCACTCAGGGTTGTGGGGCTGGCATGGCATGTGGTACTGAGGATAGAACTTGAGTCCTTGTACTTGTCAAGCCGGTGCTTGGACTGCTGAGCTATCTCTCCAGCCCAGCTCTGGGTATTTTTAAACTTAATTTCTGACATTTGCTTCTTTCACTTGACCTTGTATGTATTTTGGGGGCTGGTCCACATAAACCAAGGAGAAAAGGCTTATTTCTTTTACTTTGTTGTTGTGCAAGGTGACAGAACGTGAATAAATGGTGATTTTTTCTTTTCTTTTCTTTTTTTTTTAAAATTAATTAATTTATTTATTTTTCTTGTTTCAGAACCTTTGTTTGTTTATTCACTCATTTTTATGGCTGGCTCAGCCTGCCCTGAGGGCAGGGCTGGCGCAGCATGTGGTGCTGGGGATCAAACCAACCGCGGTCCCTGAAGCCACCCAAGCTTTCCCAAGCAGGCGCTTTAGACCACTGAGCCATCCCGCCGGGCCCCAAATGGTAATTTTTTCATCCTACCGCTGGTGGGCATTTAGACTGCTTCCTGCTTTGGCTGCTATGAACAGCACTGTTGTGAATTTTCTTACACTGGTCTCCTGATATCCATGTATGGAAGCATCTTTAAGTACATCCATGAGGAGTAGCACTTCCAGGTCATACAGAGACTTCCTATGTGTGTGAAGAGCAGCACTTCCGGGTCACCAGACTCTATGGACATTCAACATTCTTCCTAACACCGAATTACTTCCCAAAGTACTTGAGGGTATATGCACACCCACTATCAGTAAATAACTTCCCATTGTTTCACCTTCACTGAGTATTGTTCTAATTGAAAATTTTCAAAGTCAAGTTGGTGTGGAATAATATGTTCATCTTGTCAAAATGTTGAGGTTCACATTTTATGTTTCTTGCTGATGTTTTATCAACTCTGGAGAGCAATGTGTTAAAAGAGTCCCATAGGATGACAGATTTGTCAATCAATTTATCCTTAAAGAGCCCTTTCCCTTTTAAGTATTTTGAGTCTGTTTGGTTAGAATCACAGCATATTCTCGGTGAAATGAACCTTTCCTCCTTATGTAATGACATTTTCATCTCCATGAGTGTGTTTTGTCTCAAATGGTTTTATTTATTTTGAGACAATGAGGATCAAATCCAGGGCCTTTGCAATGAGCTACATTCCCAGTTCCTTCCCATAGTTCCAGTCACTATGTTGCCTAGGCTGGACTTCAACTTTTCCTAATCCTATCCCAGTTTCCGGGAGTTTTGAGATTACAAATGTGTGCCATCATTCCCAGCATTAGAACATGCACAAGGTACTATTTTTAAATACCACATTCTGCTTCAGAGACAAAATTACACATTTGTTTGTTTGTTTTGTTCTTGTGGTACCTGGGATTGAACTCAGGACCTTGTGCTTGCCAGGCAAGCACTTAACCCTCCTAGTTTTCTCCGCAGCCCTACATCTGTTTTTCAAGGCAGACACTAAGGGCCAGAATGGGCTCTGGCCCTAGCAGGGGCCTTGGAGCCATGCTACCTCTTTCCATGGCGGCCTGCATGTGCTTTTGCAGGGGAAGAGGCTTTGTGGAAGGGTATTTGCGGGGCTCATGCGTCTACATCCCAACCTCTGGGATGAACCTGCACCTTTTGGGTGTCCTGGGAAAAATCTGTCACCTTGCCAGGGCCTCCGGAAATGGAGGAGGCAGGAGGCCGAGCTTTGGCTCTGAAAGGATCTTTCCAACCCCTGGGGTTTCCAGACTGAGCACAGTGGACAAAGCCCTGTGCAGTGACCTGGCCCTGCCCAGGAGGCCACTCACTGTGCGTCACCTACTGTGATAGTGTGGTTGGGCTTTACTCCTCTGCCCCCATGGGAAGACTGAGGATGGTGGTGACAGCTGTTTGTCACAAGAGCTACTTTTCTTTCCAAAGGGCAGTGACTCCTCCTCCTTTTCAGGTAGTGCTCAGCAACTGAAAGCCATCCGTGGAAAGGAAATACGTTGGTCTCTCTTCTGGGAAAGCACTTTTCATTTTAAATTTTAAAATTAAGCCACCAGAGCCACTCCAAGGGTCAGCCAAGACAAAATGCTATTGCTTGGCCCCAATTTCCAGTTCCCGGTCTGCAGCAGGCTGGCTGCTGAGCTCAGCGGTCTTCCTGGAGCCTGGCCCTTCTCCCCTTGCTGCCGGCAGCCTGGAGCCCAGTGCGCATGCTCAGGAGGTACAGCGGGGCTGCCCGGCCAGTGCCTCTGGTTCCTTCTCTGTCTGCTCCTACACTGCTTCAGTGCCCCCTGCACAGGTGCATTCTGAGTCTTGGGAGCCTGCCCACACAAACCAGGGGCTTTGTCCTTTGGTTCTGCTCGTGGTCCCAGTGACCAGGTTCTTTTGGTGGACTAAAGCTGTTGATTCACCGATGCCTTCCAGGAATATTTCCAGGCTGGACCTAGAGCTTCAGGCTTCTTAGTTGATACCTATCCTTGTCCCAGTGCCCAATTTAGCCTGCTCTATCTACCAGCTGTTTACTCCTGTGCACCGGTAGTGCCGTAGTCTCCCTAGGAATTTAAGCCCAACTCTGCTTTCTCCATCTTTCTGGCCCCTTGTCATCCATCAGAAGTGGAAGGCAGCCCTGGCTCTCCATCGTTCCCAACCACTGTACTCCTTCGTGGGTGCCTGTGTCAAGGCCATCCCTGGTAACCTTCTCTTCACTGTCCATTCCATGGCCTTCGGAGAAGCCAGAGTGATTCATAAATAGGGACTGGAGCCCATGGCTCCTCTGTTCAAAAGCCTTCAGCGGTTGCCCCATTGTGGGCCATCTGATGACGAGGAGTTGTCTTCCTTTGGATCAGGGAGGAGATGTGGGGACAGTGGCTTCTCTTTGGTTCCACGGTTCTGACAGTCACTGCTGAGGGTCAAATAGCCTTAAGGTCACAACCATGATGGACTCAGGAGAACACAGTGTTGTGGCGATTGTTTTCATTTACCAGCACCATTTGCTCTGTGTCTTCTGGGGACAGAGCCCGTTCCAATGGATAAACCGTGGTCGATCTTGATGAAGGCAATGGCTGAGGGTTGTTGGTCAAGTCTGGCCACACTGCAGTGGCAGCACCCAGCCAAGTGCCATCAGCCCACTTCCCTGTCCTGGACATTTGAAATAGCAACAGAACCACAGATGGACAGACGTCCTAGATTCTTCCTCCTGAGGCTCCCTGAGCTGTTCTTCTCACATTCCCTAAGAATCTCTGCTCTGCACTTCCTTGAATGGTCAGAGCTTTCCTGGCATCTTTCCAAAAGAGCTATATATTTTTTTCAGCTTAACTAGGGCCAATCTTCCGGTTCTGAAGGATGGCATTGAGACAACCAGAGGCCGGCATAGGGCATCTGCCGCCTCTGTAGACACAGTGGGTACAGGATGGTCCTCCCTGCTCCTAGTTAACTCGGGAAAACATGGGTTCAGCACCTTGGGTCCTCAGCTTAGCGCAGCCTGGGAAGAGAGGCCAAAGAGGTGAGTAGCTTTTTTTCCTGTATCTGCTGCTGTAGCTATCAGTGTCTCATCCAGAGTGACAGAAGAAGATGGGACTACTCATGTTGCAATAATAGAAGCGTTAGAAATGATCCACACCACGAAAGTCAGCTGCTTCAGCACTAGATCGGCATCTCTAACACAGTGGGATGCTAAATCTGCCTTGCTCCAATCCTCACACAGATTTTCATGATGGTAAGAAGCTGGCTGCAGTCCTGAGCACCCCTTAGGAAAGGCAGAGAGCTCTTCTCAAGAGCTTTCTGCTTTCTGAAAGAGTCCTTCCTAGAACCTTCCTGGCTTATTTACTCCTGGTAAAAGCTACATGGTTGTGTCTCCCCTGTGCAGCAGTGGGGCTTCTGGAAGGTGACTGGCTCTTAGGATAGATCTCATCAGTGAATTAGCCCATTCATAATTCCTGACTGTGCTCTGAGGAGGCGGGGCCTGGAGGAGGAAGGTCCTTAGGGGAGGGCGTGGCCCCAGGAGGTGTGGCCTCATCTTTGCTCCCCCCTTCTCTCGCTGCTTCCAGTCTGCCTTGAGGTGAGCAGCTTTGGGCTTTGGAGTCAATCAAACATGGACTGAGTTCTTTGAAAACCATGAGCCAAAATAAATCTCTCCTCCTTTACATAATGGGTATTGGGCATTTTGTCCCAGTAAAGGGAAAGACCCTTAGTGCTCTGGTCTTCAGTCATATGACCATGAAAAGGCCCTTCAAGGAGAGGTGAGGTGCACTGGAGCACTCCCAGGGCACCCGCAGCTGCAGATAATTCTGCACGATTGCCAAGACCATCTTGGACCTATGGGATTAACCCCCCCAGGGCTGGCACAAAGCTCTCTGGAGCAATCAGGGTTAGCAAAGGAAGAAGCAGGGAACTGACTGCTGTCAGGGCGTTACCATGCCCACCATCGTATCTTCATCAGATTCGCATCTTTATGGCCAGGGTGCTGACAGATAGCTATCATCACTTTCTAAAACTTAATCAAAGACAAGTGGATAGATGGCAGTCTTCCGAAGGTACCAGTATAGGCCAGATGTGGTTAAAGTAAAGCGACCACAAGAGGATTTTAAGTTCAAGGCCAGTCTGCACAACTTAGCAAGACCCTGTCTTTACTGTCTCTGTCTCTGTCTCTCTGTCTCTTTCTCATAACTGCCCCCCCCCCAAAAAAAATACAACTGCTGGTATAAATGACCAGGTCATCTAAGTTAAGTCAGAGAGGTATTTCAGTCTGTGTCCTTTCCACAACTACTTTAACATGAGATGGATGTTTTCAGGCTTCCTGGCTTCTAGTCCTGGCACGATGCAGGGACTGAAAATTTAACCATACTGCACAAGGATGTGATGTTGGCTCAGCTTCCACCAGAGCTGTGGGTAAGATTCCCAAACAGAGAAGTTAATAATAAAACGTGTCCTGAGTAGTGAAACCCCTGGAGGCCTGGCAGAAGCAAATATGAAATTGCTCTGCATAGGTTCAGCCACAGTCCACAAGGCTTGGAACCCCACAGAAGCACCTCCACCAGCAAAGAGGAAATGAGAGCAGGAATCGCAGCTCACCCAAGGGAGAGTCGCAGCTGTGCAAGCTGATTCTTTGAAGAGCCAGGCCTGAGAGGAGGCTCCGAGAAACACTTCTGAGCACATTTAAATGGAGAATGGGAATCACAATGGCGCTTTGTATGCACACATGCGGGTCCTCAGAGCTGCTAGAGAAAGTGTCCAGCGGGCTGGAGCATCTCTCTGTAGCACCCTTCATGGATGGGATCTGGCTCCCAAAGCACCAGACACCAACACTTGTCTGAGGGACGCCTCTCTTAGGGCCCCTTGGAATGAATGTGATGCGTGTGTGAACTGACTGATGTGGGGGAGAAAGCTCTAACCTGTTCACTTCCTGTGCAGGAAATCAAACAGTCAACCTTGGCCTTCAGAACTTTCCGTTGTGCTTAACACATGAAAGGGACACGATACTGATACTGAACTATGTCCAGCCTTCGAGCTTTTCCTGGTCTTCCTGAGGTTAAGGTTTGGATCCTCTCCAGCCTTTCTCAAGGGATGCTAACTGAAGGTGGAATCTGCTTTTTATTTGCTTCCTGATCTGGAAGAAGACTTGTTAGAACTCTGGGAAACTTGCACAGTTCTTTGTGTGTGACTCTTGCCAGAGAGTTGTGTCACGAGGTGGCCAGGCCTCTAAGACGGTCTGAGTGCAGAGGTCCAGCGATGTGAGTGTTAATTAGAAAATTACTGAACACAGGTGTAGGCTTCCGTGCCGTTCCCCTGGTCAAGCTTAGGCAGGCTCCTTAATGAGGACAAGCTTGTCTTAGATGGGGCTGGAGGTGAGTCACGGAAGCACAGAGGAAAGAAAGCGAACTGACCGTGGCGGTGATACGGGGGTAAGGGAGCATTTTCTTAAAGTAGCATACTGTCAAACTGAGCCCCCTACCCCTACAGAACTGAGGTGCTGTGCAGGTTCCAGAGAAGTTCTGTGAGGCTGGACACATACACAACTTGGTGCTACAGAGGACAAACAGTATGCAGAGCAGTTTCTTCTTTCTAAAAAATTCCCTCATGCTACCACTGGTTGTCAGCCCCTACCGCAGTCCTTGACAGCTTCTAACCTGCTCACCCTCGCTGTGGTTTTTCCTTCCAAGAATGTCATACAGGACTGGGGGTGCAGCTTAGTTGTAGAGCTACTGTGCATCAAGAAAACTGTGCTTTCTCGTTGAATTGCCTTTGTGTCTTTATCAAAGAACAACTGAATGTTATGTCTGACTCTATTTCTGTCTTGATTGCTGTACTGACATGTTAAACCTTAAAATAGGTTAGTAAGATCAAAACCATTTTGATTATTAGAGCTCTTAACATTTCCACATAAATGTATGAATGAATTGCTATGCTTTTGATCTGTTGGAATCACATTAGGTATATAGATCAGTCTGGGAAGAACTGGCCCCTTGACTATGGTAAGTCTTAAATCTACCAGCCGGGCGTGGTGGCGCACGCCTGTAATCCCAGCACTCGGGAGGCTGAGGCAGGAGGATTGGTGCGAGTTCGAGACCAGCCTGGGCTACAAAAGTGAGCTCAAGGCCAGCCTCAACTGCATAGCGAGACCCTGTCTCAAAAAGACAAAAAAAAAAAAAAAAAAAAAAAAAAAAA
>PVJA010021903.1:0-34936 GCA_004027025.1 Myocastor coypus
TACATACATACACACATACAGACAGACAGACAGACAGACAGAGGGGGGGGAGGGAAGGGAGGGAGGGAAGGGAGGGATGGGAGGGAGAGTGAGCTATCAAACTGATGAGGTTCCCTTAAAGTTTCTAAGAACTCTCCTCCACAAATGGATAAATTTTATTAAATGCTATTTTTTAATCTAATGAACACTACTTTTCAGATTTTGTTTATATGGTAAATAATACTGCTTTTCAAAAGACAAATAAACTCTATAATACTACAATGACTTGACAGACTGGTGAAACTCTCCAAACCTGCAGTTTTTTTTTTTTTTTTTTTTTTTCCCCCCCTTGGGTAGATTATTTGATTGAAGATTACACTTCCTTAACAGGACTATTCATATTTTGTACTTCCTGGAGTGTCTACTCTAGTAAACTATATTTTTCACATATAGCTATTTAATGTAAATTTCATATGCAGTAATATCAAGTTCTTTATAATATCCCTTTCACAAGCTTTTCAGTGAGATATGTAACTGTAGCACTATCCTCTTAACCTCAAAGTTAATAAACAAAATCTTACCTTTCTTTGGGATCAGCTTCACTGAAGATCTACTAATTCTGTTATGTATCATCTCTTACATGTGTTTTTATTTTTGCTCTCATCTTTTTCTATTAGTTACCTACACAGATACAATCAAAATTTCCTGCTTATACTATTTTATTGTAATATATAAAGTTTAAGGAGTTGTTATGACTTCCAGATGAACAAAACCTTTTATCATTATAAGCTGCCCCCTTAATTTCCAATAACACCTTTTACTTCACTCTTCCTAGTATTAGTTTGGAAATACTGACCTTTTTCTTAATTTTTATACAAACTATCTTTTTACTTTCAAGTTATTTCTCTCCTGTAAATAGAAGTTGGTTAGGGCTGGGGAAATAGCTCAGTGGACTAAGTGCCAGCAAGGACCCAGGTTCAATCTAGGTACCACATACTATGCTGGCCCTGGAACCCAAGTGCACTGTGCAGACCACAAAAACCAGGCATGGTAGTGCATGTATATAATCTCAGAACTCAGGAGGCTAAGACAGAAGGAACACTAGGAGTCCGAGCTGCATAGTGAGACCCTATACTGAACATTATGTGGCTGTTTTAACTCATATCAACATTAACAATCTATTCATTCAAACTGTTTAATGTTATTTTCTTGTCTTTTGCTGAACTGAATTTTCTATATTCACACATATTACTTTCATTTTCTCATTGCTTTATGCATTATAGTGGATCATGAGTTCCTGATTCATCAAACTCTTAATTACCCCCTCTGAGCCTTATGTACTACTGATGTGTACTGAATGCAGTCACATACAGTAAGTACAAACACATATATTTATGACACAGCATCTAACTAACCATGCACTATAAATCGAGTCAGAAACAGATTTTATCTAGAAGGACAAATGGATACTTTCATAATATACAGAAGGCTATAAAAGAATAATAAACAAAGCAAAATAAAAACCCAAGTAGTCTCTGGATTAATACTGTTAGCACAACCCTCCTAAAGTATTTATTTCATTTTCTGTATCTAGATTCAATCAGTTATGTGCCTTAAATACTTCCTGAGGGGCTACACAAACATTATCTTCTGGAGGCAACAAATGCTATTGATGATGTATAATGGTGCATCTCAAACTTTAATGAGTTTACAAATCATCTTTGAATCTTGTTAAAAATGTACGCTGTACCTGAACAGATCCAGGGTGGAGCACAACAGTCAACATTTCAATAAGTCACAAGCTGATGCCAATGTTGCTCTGAATAGCACCTATAAGACGAGTTCACCTTAAAAGCTGTTCTAATCAGTAGCAGATAACCCAAAGTTGAATGGACTCTGGCTAGATGATACACTAAAAGATGCCTTCTCCCATAGATTTCCTTTCCTAGTTATAGGCAATTTAGATAGATAGATAGATAGATAGATAGATAGAGATACAGATATATTTTTTAAGACTAATAACACACTTTCATACATAAGCATGGCAGTTAGATAACAGAATCTGTTTTTCTTTTTAAGCCTGAGGTGAGGTAATCCCTGAATTAACAGAAATAAGTTTCCACTTCTGAGACTTTTAAACTATTTATTATACCATCTAGTATAACCTATTAATCTATGAAATCAAAGACTGATTCAGCCCTTAGCACAGGTGACTACAGGATAGAGGTGCACTGGTAATTACAGTGTATATATGGCTGTGTTTGCCACAGTGCTATGTATGTAATACAGAAATTAACCTAACTTTTCACAATGGCAAAAGTAGGTGAAGTATAGCCACTCATTCATTCCTTTTCTATGCTGAGAATAGGGAACAAAGGGGGGTAGGAATTCTAGTCAACTTGCTTTTGTAATGAAGCAAACCATCATGTTGTAATTCTTAAAGTTTAAACTTCCTTTCTAATTCAACGTTAACAAAAAAAGGGATTCAGTTTTTCCTATAACAGATGATAATACTGACTTATTAGGCTAAACTACATGAAATGGTAGGTTTTTTACTTCAGGTTCCAAACCAGCCACACTATATGGTTCAACCTAGTATCTACCATGTTACATATAACCTTCAATAAACTCAAGTAATAATAAACTATAATTTTTAGCCTAAAAACATATAAAATGTTTTGTAATATGAACCATATTTGCTTAATACTTAAAATATTTAATTGAAAACATGTTCGACATTTGTAGAGTTCAATTCCAGGGTTGGCCAGACAGTTCAGTGGACTAAAGCACCTGCTTAAACAGAGTGCAGTGGCAAGGGTTTCATCCTCAGTGTGCCATATCAGGCCAAGCTCAGGGCATGCTGAGACAGCCACTAAAACTTGGCATGGTGGGGCATGCCTGTGATCACAGCCCTTGGGAGACTGAAAATAGGAAAATCACTGAGTCCAGTCTGTGTAGTGAAACTCTGTAGACCTTACACTAAATACAAAAAGAGTTCAATTCTAAAGTAATACTTTAAGTTATTGGCAAGTAATATAAAAAGCAAGCTGCAGAAAAAGTATGCTTGTAGTATCATATTTGTATTTTGCATATCCTTCTGAATTATATGGATTTTTTTTAACCATAAGAGCAATTTTTAGGGCTGGCCATATATCTGAGGAGATTAAAGTGCCTGCTTAGACAGACACAGGAGCCAGGACTTCCATCGTTAGCCTGTAGTGCCAGCCTGCACTCTGATGCTAGCCTCACCCTCTGGGATGCCCTGAGAGGATGACTGAGATTGGGCTTGGTGGCATGAGCCTGTGATCTCAGAGCTTGGGAGGCTGAAAAACAGAAAGGATCACTACAAGTCCTATCTGTGTAATGAGACCCTGTACTAAATGCATTAAAAAGTAATTTTTTAATTTTTTTATTGACAAAATAACAACTTAAAAGAAATAAAATTGTTTTCTTATTCAAGTTATTATGTTCTAGCAAGAGATTCTACTAACTATAGAATACAGCTCAGGCCTGTAAACCCAGTTATTTAGGAGTCTGAGGCAGGAGAATTCCAAGCTGAAGGACAGCCTGGGCAACTTAGTGAGACCTTGTCTCAACATACAATTTTGAGGGCTGAGGATGAAGCAAATATCTAGCACAGGTTCAATCGCCTATACTGCAAAAATAAAAACAAACGAGAGGAATACTGACTCTATGGAGCAACATTTCACAAAAAACTCTGAGACTGAGCCACCTAAGACTGAAACTGCAGCAGACACAGAGAAAGAATCAAATCAGAGAAGCCTAGGAGAAGACAAGTGAGTAAAGATAGTGCCAACACCCATTCTATTTCCACAGAAATTCACATGGAAGCCATATGTGCAAACGTATACTACTTAGCTATCTTGAATGTCTTTGTCACTGATGTTAACAGGGAGACTATTCCTAAGACAATATTAGCCCACATTTGATTTAAAAAGAAACAACTAAATAAAATGATAGTAAAGAACAAACAAAAGGAGGTAATTCAAGTTAATTAAACTATACCATCCAAATGTGGAAACTCTTTGAGGCTGAAAATCTGAGACAGAATTGCTACAACAAGGGGAATAGCCAAGCCAATGTGGAAAAAAAAAAAAAAAAAAAATCTGCAACATTAGTATTAACAAAGGAAACTCAAAATGATGATAAAAGATTAACTATCCAAAATGCTAATCTAATGACAATTGAAAATAAAGATATGGGATTAACAGAATAACTGAAAGAAAGTTTTGAGTAAATTTTATTTACCATCTTAAAATCAGCACCAAGAACAGTACCTGGCATATGGACTGCATTCAATAAGTATTAGTTCAATGAAAACTAGACTGGCTCTATTGAGAATTTTTGAATTATGAAGAAACAGTTGAGAAAAAAAAAAGGAGCAGAAGGGAGAAAGGATAAAAGTAGTATCTTTAAAGTAAGTAAGTGGCTCCAAAAGTGGTTCATCAGAAATAATGAACAATCATATGGCAGCACAGGCTGGAGTTCTTGACAATCAGCTTCCCTGATTTAGTTTGGTATCCCACACACTCAGTGGAGAGCCTTACATTGACACCCAAAGCACCAACTGTAGCTCGCTACTGATATTATATAAACACACAGTAACATCAAACTATGTAATGACAGTGACTTTGACACCAAGATGGTTCCAATCTGGATTCAACCCAGTTCCACTACCTGATGGGAGAAAGGCTGGGCGTGCACCCACTGAGCTGCCACAGCTAGATCCGTGACTAATAATGACAAGGAATACCTAATAGCAGTAATCTAATGGTAAGGACACATGACCTGACTTATTATTCTCAAACAGTCAATATCACACACACACACACACACACACACACACACACTCTCTCTCTCTCTCTCTCTCTCTCTCTCTCTCTCTCTCTCTCTCTCTCTCTCTCTCTCTCTCTCTCTTCAAAACAGAATATTCAGGCTGGCCAGATAGCTCAGCAGACTAAAGTACCTGCTTAGGCAGAGCACAGCAACGAGGTTCAATCCCTGGTGTTTGAGACTGGGCGGGGTGGCACCTACCTGTAATCCCAGCTCTTGAGAGGCTGAAAATAGGAGAATCCATACAACTCTAAGCTACGTAATAAGACTCTGTACTGAACACGAAAAACAACACATTCAATTTTGTACACACAATAAAAATTGCTCATTTAAGATCTAAATAGAGGACCAAGAACCAAAATGAACCAAGTAAGTGTATTAAATTGTTAGTAGGTGTTGGAGCTGCTGCCTTCAAGTCCAGACCTAAAAACAGTGTGCCCTGACACCCACTCCACATGTATTCCCAGTTCCGTCTGGTGCTAAGTCCAAGATGGCCTGTCTCAAGGAGCATCTGATTATGAATATCCTTAAGGAGAAGCAGGTGCCCCAGAATAAGATTACAGTTGTCAGGGTTAGTGCTGTTGGCATGGCCTGTGCCATCACTATCTTAACAAAGGACTTGGCAAATGAACTTGCTCTTGTTCATGCGATGGAAGACAAATTGAAGAGATGATGTATCTCCCACACAGCAGCCTTTTCCTTAGGACACCAAAAATTGTCTCTGGCAAAGACTATAACATAACTGCAAACTCCAAGCTGGTTATTATCACTGCTGGAGCACATTAGCAAGAAGGAGCAAGCTGTCTTAATTTGATGCGGTGTAATGTGAACATCTCAAGTTCATCATTCCTAATGTTGTACAGTCTAAACAGCAAGTTGCTTGTTATGTCCAACCCAGTGTATATCTTGACCTATTTAGCTTGGAAGATATATAGCTTTCCCAAGAACTGTGTTATTGGCAGTGGTTCCAATCTGGATTCAAGCCGGGCGTGGTGGCTCACGCCTGTAATCCCAGCACTCAGGAGGCTGAGGCAGGAGGATTGGTGCGAGTTCGAGACCAGCCTGGGCTACAAAAATGAGCTCAAAGCCAGCCTGAACTGCATCGCGAGACCCTGTCTCAAAAAGACAAAAAAAAAAAAAAAAAAAAAAAAAAAAAAAAAAAAAAAAAAAAGTCCAATCTGGATTCAACCCAGTTCCACTACCTGATGGGAGAAAGGCTGGGCGTGCACCCACTGAGCTGCCATGGCTAGATCCTCAGGGAGCACGGAGATTTCAGCATCCCTGTGTGGAATGGCACAAATGTTGCTGGTGTCACCTTTAAGAATCTGCACTCGGAGTTAGGAACTGACAGGGACAAGGAGTATTGGAAAGAGGTTCACAAACAGGTGGTTGACAGTGCTTATAAAGTGATCAAACTAAAAGACTACACATCCTGGGCCACTGGACTGTCGGTGGCAGATTTGGCAGAAAGCATAATGAATCTTAGGAGGGTACATCCAATTTCTACCATGATTAAGGGGCTGGGCTCTATGGAATCAAGGATGATGTCTTTCTTAGTGTTCTTTGTGTCCTGGGACAGAATGGGATCTCTGATGTTGTGAAAGTGAGGAAGAGGTATGTTTGAAGAGGAGTGCAGATACCCTATGGTCAATCCAGAAGGAGCTGCAGTTTTAAAGTCTTCCAGTGTCACCATGTCACTGTCTAGGCTACAGGAGGGTTTAGTTGGAATTGTGTCAGCCCTTTTATATGATGTGTGATTGAAATAGCACTATTAAAATGGTCTGGGGAGGGAAAATATCAGTTTCTGAAAGTTAGAAATAGAAACAGTTCACAAAACCCCACAGCTCTGTCCCGATGCCAGATGGTGCTGCGCTTGTAGTCCTGGTTAGTATGAAGTAGCCCAGTATCTCTGAGACACCTTGTTGTGCAGGCTCCAGTTATCTTCAAACAGATGTGTTACCTTGTTAACACAGCTTCACCCACCAAGCCTTCTCTGACCTTCTCCCAGTTGGTCATAGTCTGGGATCCAGTGTACAAATCCAATACTGCATGTCTTATGCATAACTTTTAAAAGATTTTATTTTGTGTAATATGTGTGTGTATGTATGTAGCATACATTGCTGTATAATGTAAAAAGATCTACCTGTGCACAGTGCAACCCAGTGTCACACCAACTACAATATGAAAATAAACTTTGAGCAGTGGCTATTGTTTAAATAAATAAGTAAGTATTTGTTAGTAACAGGCCGGCCAAATAGTGGATTAAAGCACCTGCAAGCAGGTAATCTCCGGGCCTGCTCCTGGGGTGTGCTGAGACAGCAATTGAGACTGGGAGTAGTGGCACGTGCCTATAATCCCAGGTATTGGGAGGCTGTAAACAGGTGGAGCACTAGGAGTCCGATCCTACAATGAGACCCTATAGGCCCTTTCCTAAAATACAAATAAAAAAAAAGTTAGTAATAATAACATGTGAATAAAATAATTTATCTTTAAATGTCTCTAATATCAGAATTCCACTTCTAACCATTTTAGTCCTTGGTACCAGACTATTATGGTTTGTGTATAGGTGTCCCCCCCCCCCCCAAAGCCTCATACAATCATGGGGTGGCTGGAATTTGTAATTGATTATTGTGGAAATAGGTGCTGCATCTGCCCTGGGGCAGGTGATTTGCATTTCAATGTAAGGCAGGATGAGAAATTAACTGCTTGAGCAGCTATCTCTCACTACTTCTAGCTCTCTCCCTTGGTGCTCTTGCTCTTAGCTGCCACATTCCAGTCTGCTTTGGAGCCAGCTGAATATGGACTGAAACCTCTAGTAACTATGAGCTAAATAAACCTCTCCTTCCCTCATTTTGAGCGTTGGGTATTTGTCCCAGCAACGAGAGAAGAGTAACTAAGACCCAGACTAACTCACTCATCATAAACAACTGGTCCAAAATATGAAATAACTTTTCAGGCAACTGACAACAAGAAGTACCTGTCTGTCATCACTGAGAAAAAGGAGACACAATCTTGGTGAGACCTACAATCACCCTGATTTTCTGTCTGGAAACGACTTCCAGAGTACAATGTAGGATGGGGGAACCCCACATGCAATCCAACGGTTACCAGAGACAGAAGGTGAGCATTTCAGACTACTAGCTAAACTCCATTTGTGGAGCAGGGAACAGAAAGAAGAGAGATCCATCTGTCTTCATCTATGTGGAGAGATCACCCCTGTTCTTTGGCCCATGTGGTCAGGCAAAAAAACCACCACAAGCCTAAGAAAACCATACTGTTCTAACCAGCTACACCAAGAAAAGGCAGGTCCTTCCTAACAAGGGCTGCAAGAAACCTTAACCAGCCTGCCAGCAAGACACACACATCCTTTAAAGAGGACAGTAAAATCCAGACACCCCACAACCTAGTAGGCTGTAATGCCGATATCAACGAAGATTTCACCAGTCCCAAAAGCAACAAAACATGATCTGTATTCATAGCAGGCTAAGAATCATAGAAAAAAAAC
This sequence comes from Myocastor coypus, assembly GCA_004027025.1. Lineage (NCBI taxonomy): Eukaryota > Metazoa > Chordata > Mammalia > Rodentia > Myocastoridae > Myocastor > Myocastor coypus. The sequence goes on from PVJA010021903.1 coordinate 8,339, forward strand.
AAAATTAGCAGGTTAAAACCACCTCTAACAAATGTTTTAAAAGATATAGGAAAACACTGGAAAATAAAGTTAAAAGAGAAACAGAAAATTAATCTTAAAAAAGTAACAGAAATGATAAAAACCCTAAACAAGGAAGTAGACTCCTATCATCCCAGCACTCATCCCAAGGATGAGAGCTCAAGATCCAGCTGGCTGCAAGTTCCAGACAAGCTAGGACTACACAGGGTGACTCTGTTTCCCCAAATAAAGTCCAAAAAAGGACAACAAAATAAAATAGCTGAAAGTTCACTAATTTGACCAAACAGATATGAAACTGCAGATCAGTAAATATAGAGAGAGGGAGGCAGAGAGGAAGAGAGGGAGAGAGGGTATGAGGGAGAGAGGGAGGCGGGGGGACACCAAATTGAAAGCAAGTATAAAAACTAATGGAAAAAACCATACATAAATCATACTGAAGCATTTAACAAAATTGATGAAGATAAATAATGAAAAAAAGTTAAACACAGCCACAGAGTTCTTTAAATGACAAAAGAGACCTTCGGCCTACAATTCCATAAGCAGTGAAACATCTTTTAAAATTGAAGGCAAAATAGTTTTTTAGATAAATGAAACTGAAAAGATTTGTCAACAGAGGACCTATGCTCAAAAAACTATTCACAGAAGGAACATAATTCCAGATGGAAACTAAGATCCACATAAAAGAATTAGAGAGCAGCAGAAAGGTATTTTTAAAAGACAACTGGTTGTTTAAAGCAAAAGAAATGTATTGTATACCTCATAAAATATAAAAGCAAAGCAGATGACAGCTGGAGCACAAGGGGACACAAGCCTGAAATAAAGGGGAAGCCCCGACAGTATAATTTAGAGATGCACCTGGCAAGCCTCAGCACAACCTCTGACATACAATTATAAACCAGCAACCAAAGAGCCAAAAGAATAATCTTGGCATTTTGAGAATGTGTACATTTACTATGTACTTAACAAGTACGTTATTGTTGAGCCTGAGCCAATGTACTATCCTAAAAATTACAGAAGTCGTTCTAACCTTACAGTGAGCCTTTATTGTGTTTTGCTTGTTTTTTTGTTTTGTTTTTGAGAAAGGGCCTCATTGTGCAGTTCATTCAGCCTGGCCTTGAACTCACTATGCAAACTCCTGAATGAGTACTTAACTTTGTTTTTGTTTTTGTTTTTGTTTTTAAACTTCAGGGTCTCTCTGTGTAGTTCAAGGTAACACTGAACTCATTATGCAAACTGCCACAAGTTCAATGGTATTTCTCTTGCCTCAGCCTCCCTCCTAGGATTATAGGCTGGCTGTAGATGTGCATCATCTACACCAGGCCCTTAACTCTTAATTAGTTATTATTCATAGTAGAATTCATAATATGAGCAAATTTTGTGATTATGTATTCTAAAAGATTTTAGGAAGTGAAGGAGCAATACTAGAGATTGAACCCAGGACCTTCACATGTAAGCTACATTCTCAACCTTTAAAATATTTGACACAGGATCTTGCTAAATTGCCCAGTCTGGGATTAAAACTGCTATTCCTTTGCCTCAGCCTTCTGGAGTACTGCAATTATATGCATTATACACCATTATGCTTAGCTTATGTTAAATAGCAAAAATAAACAAAGCAGATTACCACTGGTATTCTGTGGTTTATTAGGAAAAATGAAAATTCCAAGTAGAGAAAGAAATAACTTATTTTTCTTATAGTAACCATAATTTTAAAGCATTTAATCAATAATAAAACTCATCTAATGTTTTCTCTTAAAGATATCAAGCATGCCTTGAGCCTTTAATATCCAGGGAGAAAAGGGTAAATAAAGCTTAACAACAAAAGCCAGTCAGGAATGGAAGCATACACCTATAGTCACATCACTTAGGAAGCGGAGGGAGATTACCATATACTCAAGGCCAGCTAAGAAAAAATACATATAGCTAGTCAGTGTCTCAAGAGAAAATCTAAGGCTAGGCTAGAAACACAAGCCTAACTATTAGGGCAATACGGTTACTCAACTATTAATACAATACAGGACCACCTCAACACCCCATGTCACCTCCTCTGTTAGTTTCAACAATTTGGACCTACAATTCCAGCATAGAGAAGCTGCTCTGAAAGTAAATGCTGCCTCAAACTCAACAAAGAAGCACATATGACACCAGAAGAAGATCAGAAATGACAACTAAGTAAGACTTTCACATGTCATGGGAAAGAAGCATTATAACTGACAGCTGGTTTAAAATGACTGTGAAAGAACTTAAACTGAAAACTAATGCTTCAGTAGAAAACTTCCATGCTAAAGAAAGCAGAGTATCTGATACTGCAACAGAAATACTGGTCACTTGTAAAAACTGATCACAAATACCATAACGACAACTCAATAACTACTGTATGACAGTAGTTATGTGGTATCTGTTGGCTTAGACACTTGACCTAAGAATCTCTATTAATAGTTACAGATATATTTAAAAAATATTTTTATTGACATAATCTCTAGCCCACACAACCCACAAAAAACCAACTCATTTTTGTAGTCTTCTTGATGCTCATTCTTTCTAACAGAATCCAGATAACAACATAAGGAAAAAGCAAGTGAGACAATAGCTGCTGAATCAACCCTTTCTGGAAACAGCAGTATCTTAATATAAAACAGAATGCTGCACATCTATCAAAACCTAAATTGCACACATTTCTTTCCAGTATAGAGTATTCAACACATAGCCAATCAGGCTAAAATGAAACCACAGGCCGGCAAAACAGCTCAGCAGACTAAGCACTTGCTTTGGTAAGCACAGGGACCAGAGTTTGATCCTGGCCCCACATGCCATGCTGGCCCCACTCCCAATGTGGTGGCACATGCCAGCACGGGGGGGGGGGGTCGTCCTGAAAATAGGAGGATCAATATGAGTCTCAGCTGTATAGTGAGACCCTGTACCAAATACATTCTTTGGGGTTCAATCCCCAGGTCTGCTGTGCTGGTCCCACCCCCGAGGTACAAGTGAGACTGGGTATGGAGGCACATGCCTATAATGCCAGTTCTCGGGAGGCTGTAAACAGGAGATCACTGAGTTCGATCTAGTAATGAGACCCTGAACACCCTGTAGACTCTTCCCTAAAATACAAAATAAACAAACAAATAAATAAATAAAATGAACCCATGCCAAATCAATCAATCAATCAAACCAAACCTATCACACCCCATCACAGCACTTGTGAGAATGAGAGTGCATTCAGAAATCTAAGAGCCAGAGATGTAGCTCTGTGGCATAGCACCTGCCTAGAAAGTTCAAGGCCCTAAGTTTGATTCCCAGTATCAGACAGACAGGCAGACAGATAGACAATGAATCTAGACCAGACAGACAATGAATCCAGAAGGTCTATACACATCAGTGATGACTGCCCCATCAGGCAGATTAATATTAAAGAAAATAAATCAATGGGGTCCTGACTACACATGTGCTAATTACTTTCTCAATCAAATACATTTTCATTGTACTCATTCAGCTGTTCATTTAATTTTCATAAATGCATAAAAAGATAACTGAAATTTTTAAGTTTTAAAGAAGTTCTCCAAACTGTTATGTTGTATGGATTACAATCAAACAAATAACTTTAAAGCAACCTAACACTGTCCTTCTAACCCTAGATTCTGAGATTCTAGGGTCTTTTAAGAGGCAAAAGTGATGAACAGGCACTATACACCTCATCACTGTCAATCTTAATTTAAAAATTGTCCCTCACACTATTTCAGACCCATCACAGAATGTACACCTTTTTTTTTTTTTTTTTTTTTTAGCAACTTAGCAAATACTATCACTTAAGACAGAATTAGAAAGAGCTGTCAGTACATGAAACAATCAGCATTGAAACTGGCAGTAACATGAGTACATGCAACAAACAGCACTTCCCTTATCCAGAGTAGGAAGATGAAGTCCTCCTTTACTTCCTGCTAGGCCAGGGTCACCCACAGGACAGTGAAGGGCCTGGCCTGGAACAACCTAGACAATGCAAATGAGATGCTAGAGCTGTTTGGTCACCTTGATGAATACCCATGATTCTGAGTCTGCTTTTATTGCCCAATATGCAAATTTAGCATACTGTCTCATTTTGTTTACCACAGAGGTAAAAAAATAAAAAATAAAAAATCCATTTGCCAAGTTAAGTTGGCTATACAAAAAATGCACTGGACTAAAGTTAAGGTTTTAGGACCTCCACATGTTCATTTTAAAACTGCATCAACACAGAACAGCAATAACTCTGTTTCCTCACACAAGAAATTTGATAATACGCTGTCACATTCATTCCCAAAAACCCAAACCATCCTTCCCCTATGGCATGTCAAGGACAGGGAATGTTACACACACAGTTGCTGAGGACACACAAGGTTTTGCCTAGAAGATTGATCTAAAACCCACTTAAGGTTTGAAAATATTTAAGCAGTAGTTAAAATATTTAGCTCTTTTTCTTCTCAATTGAAACAAGATAGTGAAATATAATGTATCTAAATACTTAAGAGGCCAGGGAGATAGCTGGGGGCGGGGGCGGGGGTGCCCACAAGTGCCTGCCTGGCAAATGCAAGGTCCTGAGTTCAATCCCCAGTTCTGCAATAAATAAATAAATAAATATAATAACTTAAAATATTATACAATACATGTAATGCACATATATAAACAATTTAAATGTACCCTAAAACACCCACCTTCACCCCAGTCCTGTGGACCTTAATTCTATCAGGGCCTACATGCACACTAAGATGCCTTCCAAACAAGCTCAAAGCACAAAAAGATCAGAAATGATACTGCATGACCATACAGCTAAACACTGAGGTATATACTAAGCCATTAAAAAGCTGAAAGTTATCCGCTTCCTGGAGAGACGTGAGAATAGAGCAAACTGGCAGCTAGCACACAGCCATACTATGAAATGACTGTAAAGAGCTGACCAAATTTTCAGGCACAGAAGGGATCCAAGCAGGGAAAACTGCCTCAGGGAGGTTTCACAAGGATACCTGAGAAAACCTTTTTCCTACTCCTATCCCAGGAGGAAAAGGGGGAACCAGAAACATTTACCTCAGTCTTTTTTAGTTCTAGCCAAAGGACTGTTAAGTATGTAAGATACTTTTAAGTCTAGTTAAGTATCTCTGTATCTATATTGAATTGCAGCGTAATACTTAAAATTATTCAATAAGGCAATAATTTGGCTTTGTGACTCCAATTAAAGACACTATATTTACAGAAATTTTCCATTACAAAACATTCAAAAGGTAAGATTTTCATCTAGCCCAAGACACTTTAAAAGCTAAGCATATGCAAATTAATTGCTCAATAGTGACTATACACATTAAATAATATAAAAGGTAGTTCTTAGTTACAATGTATTTATGCAATAAATAAGCATTTTAAACCTCATAATTTTCCTCTTTCATGTATAGTATTCAAAAGTAGTTAACCCCTGTGTATCAGTTCTCTACTGTGCTCTATAAAGTCAAAAACTCTCAGGTCTCCTTCCCTACCCCACCTCACCTCACTCAGAAACAGGTTAAAGATGAAACAAACTAAAAAATAAGCGTATCAGAAAAACTTCCAACTTACTAGCATTTTGTCAAAAAAGAAAACAGTAACAATGAGATTTCATTCTTATCTTTCAAGCCATTTTTTCCAAAACATGTAATAATAGGAGTATGGATAGAACAAGCCTCTATAACGTGTGTGTGTGGGTAGTTTTTTATAACTTAAGGAAAAGTTACAAAAATTAGTAACTTTTGGTTCACAGAATTCTTACTTTGAACCAGGTGTTTGTTCCCTGTCCCTTATTCCCACAACAGCCCTATGAATCAGGTGGCACGATTACAGTCCTGATTACATTTCAAGTAGTAATAAATCAAGGTAGAGTCTGGGCACCACCACATTAGCAACCTTGAGTTCACAGTGCACACTGAGCACATCCTCACAGAAGGCAGAGCGGTTCCCACCCATGGACCTAGCTCTCAGCAATACTCAGACGGGCTACCAGCTAACAGCAGAGACTGCTCCTAAAATGTGACTGCTGATCCCTGCAAGGTCTGAAGATAAACACAGAGAAGGAAAAAGAGCCACGACAAAAGCAGCCAGCACCCCGCTTGAAAACATGCCTCTCTGAGCACAACTTGCTCAAATTCAGAGGAAAATAGCAAGGTAAGTGGTTGTGGTCAAAAGAGACTAAATAAATGAGAAAGATTCAGAAAAAAAAGAATCTCACAGCAAATGTTAGAAAACAGCTTTATACAAAGAAAAGCCTAGTTATCTACTAGCCTTGGATCCTGGGATCAGCTCACAAAAAAAGCCCTGGGGAAGAAAATATGACCAAGTGGGACTACATAATCCCATCTGACCATACCTGCAGCCTCCCTCTATGGCTCCAGCTCACCTGTGGCACCCATATGCTCTCCCATGTTCCCTTGGTCACTCTCCTTCCACCACCATCCCCTGGCTTCTCTAATGTTCTGCCTAAATGCTTCTGTCAGCTAACATGTCACCTAAGGTTGGCTAGACAAGAGAATATATGGAAAGGATCTGCGAAGGCAGGCTAGGCCACAAATGTAGATTTTATAAAACAGTCCAAGAAGATAGATGTACAAGGAGTGGCATGACTCCAAGCACATTTTAGTTACAGCAATAAACAGTCAGTGATGTCTGTACTCAATCTTCCATCTACTAGCTAGCTTGATCTGTGCCTCCTTTTCCATCCATAGATGGGTTAACAGAAATATTAAGCCCTCAAAAAAAAAAAAAAAAAAAAAAACTTTTTTAAAGAGTCTGTGGCCTGTTGAAATAAAAAAAGCGATGTGTAAAATAGATTAGCCTGGAAGAAACAACCCAAAACTAAATTTAGGGCTTGTTTTGATATCTCAAACACAAGACTGTGAGAACTTTCAAGAGGTCAGTGTCAAAAGGGGAAAAGCACATATATGAATACACTAAGAGCAGAACTGACAGGACATGAAAGTTCGTTTAAATATACAACATGAAAGACAAGTTAGAATCTAGGATTCTAACTCAGTAGTTCTGTGTCCAGGTACTCTGGAAAATAATGTTATTAGAAATTCAGAAAAGGCAATAAACCCAGTGATGGATTTTTATTCTTTTTGATACACGGACTCACTGTGCAGTTCAGGCTGACCTGGAACTCACAGGGATACAAGTACTGAGATTACAGGAATTCACCAAGAGACCTGGCTCCCTACATGTATCTTGACTGAAACTCAAAAACAGCTTCTTAAAATATCTCAAGCAGTTTTTAATCTTTTCGAACATAAGACAATTAAAATTTTGCTAAAAGCAAACAAAGAAATATAAAAACAATAAAAGGATAAAGAGTATGACAAGTAAAATAGAACTGGACCACTAGAAATCCACAGTTCCAGTCCTGGACTAACTACTTGACAGTAAAAACACCACTTTAGGATTACTAAACTCTCACATACAAGGAAGACCAGCTCCCATGTAGAGTTTCTCAAAAAATACATACACTTCTTTCCCATCTCCAAAGCACTGTCCTAAGAGATTGTTTTCACCAAAATATAGCCAAATGTTGGGGGGACGGGGGGGGCACAGAGAAGCTAAGTATTTAGCTTTAGCATAATCATTTCTACTGTGCTTTGGCACTTGCCATTTGCCTGAGCATATCACAGTCAAGAAAATAAAGGTGTCTTCAAAGAAACCTCAAGTTTGCCCATGATACATCTGTATCATGTATCAAAATTTCTTTCTACATGCGAGATACCCATTTCAGTATAGTCAAACAAAGCCTAATTCCATCTTTTACATCAACACCTTTATTGTCAAACTCTTTCAAGTCATCTGGGTTTTTCTCAGAGTACACAGCCTTAACATATAAGCTTTTTAATTTTTTAAACAAAATTAAAAATACAAATGCAGAATTTCACTACACAAAGTAACAGGAATTCGACAGTGGTTGCTACATTGTATAATGCTATCTTCAAATTAGTTATTTAGACTACCAGATATAAGCATGCAATGTTAGTTTTTGAAAAGTTGTATGACATTAGAAAGGAGAAGAGGGGCTGGGGAGATAGCTCAGTGGCACAAGTGCCTACCTGGCAAGTGCAAGGTTGTGAGTTTGAACCCTGGTCCTGCAAAAAAAAAAAAAAAAAAAGAAGGAGAAGAAAAACTTCTAAGCATTAACTGCTCCTTTCAATAGACAAATGGAAATGAGCAATATAATTAATTATCTAAGGTATCCTGTATACATACATAAATGTATCTTTTCCCCTTTTTTCATCCTTTTCCTATCCCAGTTGTTTCTTCCCTGAATATTCTTTCTCTTTCACAGTACCTATTGTACTTTTCAGATTTTATTTACTCTTTTAAGAGACTGATGTTTGCACATATGGATCTGATTTATTTCACTTATGAGTACAGTCTCTTGTAGCATTCATTTGCCTACAGAGCCTCAAGTTTATCTTTCTTTTATAGTTCTAAGTTGTTTTAGTTAACACTTTTTTACATCTATGTGACATTTTATTTCAAGTACCAGGGTAATTTTTAAACATGGAATTAATGACTTTTCCCATAATCCAGGCAGCATATTTAGTATTTCCACTTACTATTTTTTAAAATGATCTCTTAAAAATTTTATTTATAACATCAATACCTGGAAAGCATTAAGTCATAACTCCAAAAATCTGTTACGTTTTATTACTTCATTTTGTTATAAACTCATTTCATTAAGTGACTTCCCTAAGATTCTAAAACTATTATGGAAGCAAGTGTGCTCCAAGCCTCTGTCACCCTCACATAAAACTTTATTTTGAAAGTAAAGTGAAAGAGAACACAGCTCTGTACAACATCATTTAAAGAATAAGACATTATTTAAGAAATCACATATGTAAGGACTAAGAGGTTCTAAGAAATAACCTCATTTTATATTCAGATATGAACAGTACATAGTTTTATATATTTTCACATATTATCACATTGCTAAAAATTGGGTGATAGGAATTTAAATTCTGAGCTTGAATACACTACACACAAACCACCACTGAGCTGAAATCCCAGCCAACTTTAAATCTTCTGATAGTACCTAAAATGCTAGAAAGAAACAGTTCTAACACAATTATTTTATTATTTTAAATAAAATTATTAAATATAATAAACTTATTTTTATTAGTTTTTATAAGTTTATGCTGAATAGGTTGCACCCAGACCTTTAAAAAATCTGATTTTCCAAGGAGATGAGAGCAAGTTGCCTGAGCAATGGGCTGTAGGTCTTATTCCCACCACTGTCCAGGCTGTCCCACTGGCCTTCCTAGTTCTGTCTCACTCAAATATATCAGCATGCACAAGTTCCTCACTCTAAAAGCAAAATTCTGCACTCCCTTTTTTGGTAACTTTTGACAAACTCTTCTAGTTCATTCCTTCGCTAACCCAACACATACCTGTTAAGCTGCTATTGGACTCTGGACATGGCAGCATCCAATGAGGCAAAGGGCAGGCACATGTGACCCCTACACACAGGAAAACTGGCTAATCAGAACTCAAGGGCACTCTAAATGTGAAGTAGCTCAATAATAATTTTAAACTTTCATTACTAACTAAAATAGTGCACTTTACACATACTTCAATATGACAGCAAACTATGTATATATGCTAAATTATGTAGATGGCTTATATTTCCCTTGGATCTTATTAGAATTAAGGACATATATGCAAAGGTAACAGAAGCACCAAGTCTGAACTTTGTATTTCATGAAGTGGTGGGGATACTCAAATAATAAACCAGTGAATGTGATAGTATCAGAAAGTGGTAGGTATGGGAAAAATATAGACTGGGAGGATGTGGTGCCTGCCTTACCCCCTCCAGTTTATACAAACATTTCTGAGTTAATTCTATCCCTGAATGCTATATATTTAACTGTGTGTACATGGGCTTGGGCATAGGCAGGAATGCCAAGCTTTACCCAGTTCTGTAAATGGAGTCTCCCTGTCCATCCACTCAAGCTACAAACCTGTTATTCTCTCTACTTCCATCTTTCCAATGCTTTATCCCCAAGACACACACACTCACATGCACACACCCCAAATCGAGTACATTCTGAGATGGTGACCTCTGGAAAATCTCAAACTCCAGCCACTTCCCTGTACACTGTCTGTCAGGATTTGAATACAGAAAAGCAAAAGGAGATAATAGATAGCAGCCAGAAGGTGAGAAAGCAGTGTCTGTAGTAACTGCTCCTACTCAGCCTCACAACCCTCAGGTCCTTCTCCTACCAGTTAAGTTTACATCTCTCTTCAAAAGACTCAAAATCACCACAGACTCAAAAACACCTGCATTACTTGGCTATGCCTGTACCTATCTCATCCCATGTCCAACTATTTCTCTCCAGCCTCCCCCTCAGCTGCCCTAGTCACTGTCACTCAACCGGGTCACAGCACAACTGCAGCACAACACTTCTCCAGCCAGAACACCATCCCCAGTGTTCTTTTTCTCCTCTAAGAACTTCAAGATTCAGATCAAGTACCATCTTTTGTGGAAGAAATGATTCCAGAATCCTAGGAGGGATTTTTGTGCCATCCTTTCTTTGGTATTCTGGTCTTGGCTCTCCATAGGAAGCATGCTGCATGACAAAATCATTATGCTCTCATGATCAGTGCCAGTAAGGAAAAAATTGGATTTATTTTTGTATTCTCATGACAACTTAAAGAATGAGGGAATGAAGCAAAGAAGGGTCTGAGAATTCCCTACCTACACTTCTCCCCCATGGTAGACTAGACACACCTCATGAGCTCCTTAATGCATACCTTTCTGGGATAGACTACCCAAACACTTCACCATTGTGCCACAGAATGCAAAAGCCAAGGGGTGTTACTCACTTTTTCATTCCAACACTTTAAAAACTCAATAAATACTTATTTAGTGAATGAGTGAACAAATACTAGAAGACATCTAATTCCCCTGCCCCAATTTGGGGGTGGTGTCAACATAAACAGGCTGATTCATCCAAGAAGACTGATGTCAAATCGAATCTGGAGCCAGGGAGATAGCTCAGTAGTATCAGGACTTGCTTGGCACACACAAGGTCATGAGTTTGATTCCTGATACAAAAAAGTAAAAAAAAAAATAAATAAATAAAAACAGATTTCTATTTTGTTAACACATATTTCTCCTGATAAAAAGGGTCCTTAAGTAAGTATTAGCTTTATTTTTTGGTATACATATCACATGTGAATCACAGAAGGCCCAAAAGCCATGTTTCCTTACTATAAAAGGCAAAATGTAACAAGGCCTCCTCTTTCTTCCTATTGGCAACCAGGGCTTTTTCCAGGAAATGAAGGACTACCACATTTTTCAGAGCTTAGAAGTGTGAGCACTCACTCCTGCAAGATGAATAGACCCTAGGGAGACAGTCACAGAGGAGACAAGAAAATTAAGCCTCACATAGCATTCACAACAGAAACATCAGGCGTGGCACATTAACCAAAGTAGTCCTTCGGGTCAACTCCAGCTGGGCTCTCTGTTGCCTGACATTGTAGTCCTGTGATAGCTGGCTTTCTGTTATAATCACAAACACCTGCCCAGCTTACAGAGCAAAACTACTGGCTCACAGTTATAGGTTCAGAGCATATGAATTTGGCCCTGTTGCTTTGAACCCGTCATGACACATCATTGTAGGAGCATAGGGTAGAGCAAATGCACTAAATTAGAGCTGTGAAGTAAGAAAGAGAAAGAGACCAAGGTTCCACAATTCCCTTTGACAACATGCCTTCAAAAAACTCGACATCTCCTTCTAGATCCCACCATGCAAGTTCCCACGATCTTCCAATTTGGGTTGGAACTTGGCTAGGATCAAGCCTTTAACCACACAGACCTTCAGAGGACACTTAATGTCCAGACACAGCACATCCCTACTGATTTTTTTCTAGCACGGTATCTACCTTCCAATCTGTTCTGTGGGCTAACTATAAACTTCTATGAAATCAATTTTGTGCCTAAGCTAGTTAACAAAGAATGGTTTCTTTTTATGTAAGAGATCACATAAAAGTAAATAATAGGAAATACACCTAAAAAAGGATACAAATGGGATGAGAACTGTAAAAACTATACACAAAGAAAAAAGGAACCTGAAATAAACTAGAGCCTTGTTGATGATGTTTATGGTGATCACAACTGTCACATATATGGAAGAGAGTGCTATTGACAGCCAAAGTCTTTCTTTCCCTTGACTGAGTAACTGGCCTGCATTCCAGCCTCTCTTGTAGTTATCATTGTGGTACTACCAGATCTACTTCACCAGTTCTGTTTGTAAACTCCTATACTCTTCCTCACTTAAGAAGTTAAATAGAAAATCCTGGTGACCTTTGCATATTATTATATTTAAGATAGGAAAAATGTCCAGTTTGGTTAACTATACAAGGTAGAGCTGTGTAACGGTGACTGAAATATTACATAAGCACAAAGTAAACTTCTAATTTAAACCAATGAAATGCTGAGTATGTTAATAATACTAGGTATCTTTTTCTTTTTTTTTTAATGCATTAGGTACAGGGTCTTCAAGGTCTCACTATGTACATTGGACTCGTAGTGATTCTGTTTTTAGCCTCCCAAGCACTGGGATCATAGGCACATGCTACCACATCTAGTCCCAACTGCCATCTCAGCGTGCCCTGGGGGTCTGGGGGCAGGTAGGAATAGGGGACTGAGCCTACACAGCACTGTGCTTTGTCTAAGTCGGCACTTCAGTCTGCTGAGCTATCTGGCCGGCCCTGGGTGCCCCACTGTAATGAATAGAGAAAAATTAATATCCACCTAGAAACAATATAAATATAGTGGTTTTCTAACTGGTGGTCAACTTCTTACACCAGTTGAATTAAACTACTATGGTGCTGGGTGCAGGAGGTCCACCTGAGGGCAACTGCCAGCAGCATACAAGGCAGAGCAGGAGAAGCTGTAGGGTACACTGTCAGGGATGCTCTTCAGAGAAGCTGTTGGAACTGTAGGAAGCTACTAGTTCTCTTGGGCTGTTCTGCTGAAGGACCTTGTCAGGTTGGATTTCCTGAAGAACTATGGTGGAGCTCTGGTCCTCCTGTTGAGCATTGCTTCCTGGCTCCAGAAGGGAAGATGGTGCACTGCTCAGCCTCATGGAGAAGCTTGTTGTACTGGCTTTCCTCATCACTGCAATAGTTTGGACTTCACTGTGTCTTGAGGATGGTTGTGGTACTTTGCAGGAAGCTCTGGTGCTTACCTCAAGGGCTGGTTCCTAGCTCCAGTTCAGATCCCTCAGCCTGCTAGCACAGATCATTCATCCTGCTGGCATAGACTTCCTAACATCCACCACTGATTCTTGGACTTTTCTGGCACAGATCTGTGAAGCAGATCCAGGCCCTCAGCTGGATTCTTCAGTATTTAGTGTGTGGGCAGGCTTCCTGCACTTGCTGTACATGATTCTTGGGTGATTCCTGAAACATTGGTATTATAAAATGTGTCCTGTATTATATTGTTCCCCTTGCAAAAATCCCAAACTACAGGACTAAACAACACAATGGTTTTTCTCTATTTGAAAATACAAGTCAGATATATCCCAGTAAGGACTGGACTAATGTAAACAAAATTATGTTCCAAAAGTTAAATGCGTTTCTAGCTTTGAAACAGTAGCTTATTTCTTGGAAAAGAAGTACAAACTAATAGAATGAGGAAAAAGAAGAAAAATGATGTGAACATTCAAATTAAAATAAAATCTATAATCTTTTACTTCCTCCCTTCATTATTTGATTCAAAGAAATCCAGACTATTTCCAATTTCACTCATGGTCTATACTAACAGCATACACCATACCTGTGTTATTTATAGAGTATTATACCTTCCTATCTTGTTACAAATTTTCACTATTGAAAAAGTTACTAAGCCATGTGTGGTAGGACATGCCTATAATCAGCAATTGGGAGGCTGAGGCAAGAGGATCACTGTGAAGACCAGTCTGGGTTGCAAAGTGAGCTTAAGGCCAGCCTGACCTGCACAGTGAGACCCTGTCTCAAAAAGGCAAAAAGGCAAAAAAGCAAAAAGGGGGGGGGGGGGGAGTAAATAAAATTTTAAAAATAATATTTACTATACAGCTCAGGTGGGAAATTTTTTAAATGTGGATGACATCCTGATATCTAGAGTTTAGGACCTCTAGGTAGGTCTGAAATAGGGACCAGACTTACACATTTTTCCTATGTTTCCCAGGTGACTGATTGTGAACTTCCCTCAACCATAACAAGAGTAGTGATATATTGTAAAAATTTAAAAAGCAGAGTATCACAACACTTGGCATTAAGTATAAATGAAAAACTTCACAAAAACAGTATCAACTCCTCAATTGACAGGAAGGCTAGCTCTATTAAAATCTCTAGGCCCAGGAGATAGCTCAGTGGAATAAGTGTTTGCCTGGCAAGTGCAAGGTCCTGAGTTCAATCCCTGGCATACACACACACACCCACCCCAAAAGGCAAGTGTTTCCTTTTGGCCAGAATGACCATCTTCCAGTAATTTGCCAAAATGACTAACACAAAGGGCAAGAGTAGGGGAACCCAGTAAATGTTCTCTGGGTGTTTTAGAAAACATGGAGTTGTTCCTTTGGCCATATACATGTGAATCTACAAAAAGGATGATATTATAGATATCAAAGGAATGGGTACCGTGCAAAAAGGAATTCCTCACAAATGTTACCATGGCAAAACAGGAAGAGTCTACATTACCCAGCGTGCTGTTGGCATTGTTGTAAACAAGCTTAAGGGCAAGATATTTGACAAGAGGATTAATGTGCATATTGAGCTTAATTAAACACTAAAAACGTCATGAGCTTTCTGAAATGTGTCAAAGAAAATGATCAACAAAAGAAGCCAAAGAGAAAAGGTACCTGAGTTCAACTGAAATGTCAGCCTGCCCCTCCCAGAAAAGCACTTTGTGAGGAACAAAGGGAAGTAACCTGAATTGTTGGAATCTATTACCTATGAATTTATGGCATAAATAGGATGTTGCTCTGCCATTCAGCACCTAATTAGAAGCTTAAGTGTTCTAGGTCTTACATAAAAATAAAATCTTCCTGTGTTGTAAGGGTAGTTTTCTTATAGTTGTACAGGTACGTGGTGCCTTCTTATCTGAAAAATATTTTCAACAGATTTTCACTGTAGCTAGTAATTGTATCTGGTCTTTACTCTTCTGTGTTTTTCTTGCTGAAAGGTATTGCTGAGATACTGTGCAGGTGTATATCCACATATTCAAATATTTATAAAATATTTAGATTGGCTTGAAGATCCTACAAATCACCAAGGGGAAAAAATGTAACAAAATAAACAGAAGTCACTTCACGAAAAATAAAATAAAATAAAATTAAATTAAATCTCTCTACTTGAGGTGGTGACAGACATTTGGGAGGTTGAGGCAGAAGGGAATCCTGCAAGCTGAAGGTCAACCTGGACTGCCTAGTGAGTTTAAGATCACACTGCACTATATAGCAAGACCCCAACTCAAAAGAAAAAAAAAAAAAAAAAAAACCTGTATCAGAGCCAGGGAGACAGCTGGGTGGCACAGGACCTGCCTGACAAGCTAAAGGCCCAAGTTTGATTCCCATATCAAAAAATAAAGTGAGAAAACATTCTAAATTCAGATGTGAGCGTTTAAGGGTTTTCAGAGGCTGTTTCTGTTATAACTAACTAACTGTGCCCCTATAATACAAAAGAAGCCACAGATGATACAGAAACCTTAAGTATAGGCAGGAGCACTCAAAACAAAACAAAACAAAACAAAACAAAAAAAACTTTACAAAAAGGAGCAGCAGGCTAGATTTGGCATCTTGAGGCTGAAGTTCTGTCTGGTTGCACTAAACAGAGAGAAATCATCATGTATCGATCACACACTGACCCCATGTACTTACATATGACGTAAAATGGTACAGGTTTATAGGCTTACTTAGGACATGTATGTTTCTCTTTTCCCTTGACTAAACTACAGGCCCTGAGGTTGGTAATGCCACTTTATCCATTGACAAAACTGTCACAAAAAGGCAAATAATGCAGTATTAAGCACCGATTCACTTCCTGAGACTTGACCATACATACATAAACAGTGACAGCACAGAAGTAGTGAATTCTCTATCAGGATGTAAGGGATTACTATGTGTAAAGCCATGTGGTAAATGCTTCCTAAGTCACTGATGAGGACAAGTAAAGATGAGAAATATAAGACTCATAGCAATCAATAGAGCCACGACTCTTCCCAAGTGCAAACTCCAAGATCACCAAGAGCAGAACTGCCTCCACCAGTCCTTCTATGTGCTCTCCCAAGCCAGGACACCCACATATGCTATTTTGATCTCTATGGCAACCAGGTCTTCTATAGACAGTCAGTAATTACTATATTAAACTGAGTACACCTCAATTCTAACATCATGTAACCTTGACCTCAAAGGCTCAGCTGGCATTCCTATAAAATGGTGATGTAATAATGCCATAATAGTTCAAACAGTACCAATTTCCCCATTTGCTTCTTCTTCTTCTTCTTTTTTTTTTTGTCTTTTCCAGACAGGGTCTCACTATGCAGCTCAGGCTGGCCTTGAGCTCACTTTTGTAGCCCAGGCTGGTCTTGAACTCACACTGATCCTCCTGTCTCAGCCTCCCAAGTGCTGGGATTACAGGCGTGTGCCACCATGCCCGGCTTCCCATTTGCTTCTTTAATAGAAAAAAAAAAAAAAAAAAAAAACACTCAAGTAAAAATTTCCTCAGTGGCTGTGTGACAGCCTATATCTGTTATCCCTAACACTATAGGAGGCTGAGGCAAAAGATTACAAACTTGAGTTTAGGCCAGGCAATTTAGCAAGACACTCAAAATACAAGATATAATAGAGATAAGGATATAGCTCAGTGTGAAAGTCCTGGGTTCAAACCTCAGTACCATTTTTAAAGGAGGTATGGGCCCTAAATAGGTTATTTTCATTTTGAACTTTAAAACATGTAACTCATCAGCTTTGTTTTCTAAGTAGCACATACTGCTTGCTGTATTTATATTAACTAGCACATTTATTTCAATGTGATCTTAGAAACCATTTATGTATTGTATATGTGGAGACACTATTTCCTAGAAGATGGCTATGACAGCACAGTATAATCCACTTCAGGCAAATAAACGAAGCACAAAGCCCAACTCAGATAAACTTGTTCAAACTTCGGTTATAGAATGTTCTTCTATAACATAGTAGGCATGATTCACTAGTAAGAATTTTCATCAACTGAATCTGATCAACTAAATTGTCCTCAATGTTGCTTTTTTTGTTTAATTCTAAGACATTCTGTTAGCAACATCTATTATTTCAAAATCAAAGATACTCTTAAGAAGGAGAAAAGAAAACAACTTCTGTAGGGGGAGGGGAAGAAAGGTTGAATGGAAATGGGAAAAAAGAATAACTAAGATACATTATATAGGTACAAATTCCCTATGATAAATGTCAGCACTATGCAAATATGTACTAAAAAAAAATCAAAAGAATCAAGCTGCCGAGATCTTGGGCAATACTATGATTGGTATATATCCCAAATGCAACTGTTCATCCAAAACAAGAAAAATGATACTAATGTAAAAATATTTTTTAAATTTTTGTTATTATTATTAGTAGTAGTATTTAGTACAAGGCCTCACTACATAGATGGAATTCGTAGTAATTCTCCAGTTTTCAAACTCCGAAAGAGCTGGCATTACTGGCATGTGCCACAACGTCCAGTCTACCCAGTCTCAACTGCCTGGCTCAGTGCACCTCAGGGGCAAGGCCTGCAAGGCAGACCATGACCCTGGCCACTGAGTCTGCCTAAGCAGACAGCTTTAATATGCTGAATTATTTGGATGGCCCTTTGAAAACATTCACTTTGGAGAGACCATTCTTGATCTTCCAAAAACTGCATCCCATTCTACCTGTTTCTCTCCATGAGAAAAAATGTTCCACAAAAGCAAGTCCTGTCCCTTATTTTCTATTAGATTCCCAGCAGCAAGAAGAACTGCTTAGCATAGCAAGTTTTCAATAAAAACTTGTTTATCTTCCATAATATTTTCATCATACTTTTAACTACCTGACATAAAATAGAATATTCCTTCATTACCATTTGTAAATAGCTGTATTATTTCTAGGTATGCATTCTGCAAGTTATATATGTTTAATAGAATTGGTGTTGTCTCCCTACATTTATTTTTACTTTTATTTTCTCTAAGTGGCAAGTGAAACTGATATTCTCACTTTTTAACACTATTAGCTTCTTTATGAAGATCCTCATAAGTTATTGAATAGTTTTAAAGAAAAGTATCAGAGGCAGCATAGTACTTAAGGGCACAGACTCAAGGGCACAAACTAGGGCTGGATAGGTCCTAGTTTAAATTCTGGCTCCACATTTGCGGAAGTTTGTGGAATATTCTTAACTTCTTTTTGGCCTGGTTTCCTTGTGTATAAAACAGAAACGATCATCTCAGAGTCCTCTTCCTGTTCTCTTATCACTTTCATTCTTCCTTCAAACATTTTCAGCATCACTGACTAAGACATACCTGCTCTTGACCTGACCACTATCCCTTCAACAGAACTGCTTATATCCTCTCTTAACTTCAGTGGCAAGATTTTTGTTGCAATGCCCACATCTTTTAACTTACCACTTATTTCTGAATGGTCTACAATCTATTACTTCTATATAGTCCTTCTTAGAGATGGTTTCACCTGAATTCCCATTTCTAACAATTTGCTCATTCATCCTAGCTTGGCACCATGCTTTTTTAACACTCTTTATCTCACATGATGATAATTACTCTCCCAATTCTGTGTAGGATTCCTCATGAAAGCCCTTCCAGTACTTCTGTCACTTTACCATTTAACTCCACATCTAGGTAAGTACAGAAACAGAACAATTTCCAACACTACTGTAGAGTTCTATACTTAGCATGTTCAATTTATTAATGTTGATTTTCTATAAACAACTCCAAAATAAATTCCCAGACGCCCAATTTCCAAACCTCACACCCTAAAGCAGTGTTTCTTAACCTTTCTAATGCTGTGACCCCGCAATACAGTTCCTCATGTTGCAGTGACACCAAACCAAAAAATAACTTTGGTGGCTACTTCAAAACTGTAATTCCAAATAAATAACATTTTCCCATGGCTTTAGGCGACCCCCTGTGTTTTGGTCATTCGACCCCCAGATTGAGAACCACTGCCCTAAAGTTAATATTTCTTACAATGTGTCACTCCTATAACCTGTGTGCTCAGTTACAGTCATTTATATATTTAAATCAAGTAACCACTAATTACAAAGCACTATGGGTGGTACTAGGATATAATACAAAGAGCAACTCTCCATTTCTTCAAATATATTACAAGTATGTGCCACATAATTATAATTAAAAGGATACATTTTAAATCCTTTTAAATTGAGATTACCTCTGATTAGTAAGTGGCTTTTAAGCAAACTAAGCACAAGACAGGAAAAGGGACATTCCAAGCTGAAAGGAGAATAGGAATAAGAATCTGAGAGCACATAAGTGGCACGATCGGGAAATATCACTGGGGAAGTAGTATGGATACCATAAGATATTTAAGCTTGTGTGTCTGGGTTATTTCATTTAATCTTATAGTCTCAAGGTGCATCTATTTACCTAAAAATGCCTATGTTTATCCTTTCCATGGCAGAATACTCCACTGTACACATTTTTCTTTACGCATTCATCTACAGATGGCCATTTAAGCCACTTTCAAGATTTAGCTATTATAAGCTGTGCTGCTTTAAACATAGTGATATATATATAGAAATAATGGGAAGTAGATCTTCAAAAGGAAAGAACAAGAAGAGATGGTACAAGAGGGAAGAAAAAAGGATTTTTAAAAAGAATAAAAAATGGAAATGGAGATTTTGTAAATGAAGAGACCAATAAATGAAAGAAGCAGGGAGGATTGGGATGGATAGGAGATTTTTTTTAAAAAGCACTAAGAGGTATTATGTACTTGTACCAATTTCCCAGGATAAATGATATTTGCATGATGTACTACAAAGGTGTACCAGTATTCTTTTTTTAAAATCATGTGTTGGAAGTTCTACTCCCAGTATCCCAGAAAATAACTTTTCAAGGTTAGATCACCAGAGGAGGCACTAATCCAGTCCGGCTTGTGTTCTTATATAATGGAGAAATTTGAACAGAGAGACTCAAATATACAAAGCAACAATACATTGTAAGGACAAGGTAAGTACTAAGGTGACTCAACAGAAGCCAAGGAATGCCCAAGGTTGCCAGCAAACCATCTGAAACCAGGAAAAAGACCTACCAATCAGATTAGGAGGAATCAAAATTTATGGAACATTAGATAAACTACACTGAGCACTGATTCCTCCCTAGTAGAAAAGCACTACCTCAATAAGAAGAAATATTTGTACCAATAGTGTTTAGAAAAATTATGTCTGCATCTTGTATTCTGAACAACTACTATGAAGACAACAATATGCACTGTATCAATTATTGTGGTTGTCCTACTAACATGTTTTGAAACTGTCAGTGTTATTCCTTATTAAAAGTAATAAAAAAGGAAAAAAAGAAAAGAATTACCATTAGACTAAACACTGGACTACCTACAAAATCTTACAAAACAAAAGATCCAAGTATTGATGTAGCATGCTGTGCTGCTGCTGACCCTGTCCCCAGGACATGCTGTGATGGCATTTGAAACTGGGTGTGGTGGCGCATGCCAGTAATCCCAGCTCTTTGGGAGGCTGAACACAGGCAGATCACTAGGAGTCTGATCTGTGTAGTGATACCCTATAGACCTCTACTAAAAATACAAAAAAGAAAGGGGGAAAACAAAAAATTCAAGTATTTCCAAATTTCCAAGTAAGTTGTTCCAGAATAAAGATTTTAAAAAAACCTGTAGGAATATAAAAATATTCAACATTAAACCAAATAAAAATTCACAAATGCCTATCATAAAACCAAAAATCAATAAACATGCAAAGAAAACACAATTGTTTTATCAGTTGTATGAGTTGTGTGTGTGTGTGCACACAGGAAATATGATCCAGAAGTGATATGGCTATTAGTAGAACTAATTTCTATAGATGCAAAAGCAAGTATTAAAACTATAATTTTTCAAATGTTAAAGGAAAACCATGGAAAAATATGTTTTAAAACACTCAAAATGAACTCCAGAAATGAAAACTGCAATTCAAAATATTAACATTGAATGGAGATCATGATGACTACAGATATACAGGGGGAAAGATGTAATTCTGAGGATCCAACAATGCAAAGTATTTCAGAATTGTAACTGTTCAACAACTAAGACTAGAGTTTAACAGAAAAATGAACAAAAAAAAAGGCTTGTAAACATAGTCATTTACTGAGTTTGGGAACAGCCTCAAGCACCTTGATACATATGTTACTAAATTCCTGAGAAGTGAGAAAAAAACAATTTTGAGCAAGCAGTCAATTTTTTTCTAAATACAACAAAAACTACAAACTAAGGATCCAAAAGTTCAAATAACCTCAATATACATATTAAACATACACACACACACACACACACACACACACACAAGCATAAACTGCTGAAAACCAGTGACAAACAGAAAATCTGTAAAATAGCAAAGAAGAAATTATATGAAAAGACCAAAGATAAAACAACTTTTCTGTAATAATGTCGTGAGCAGTCTGAAGAACATCTTTAAATTACTAGAACAAAAAGCAGGCCTTGGAGTTCTATACCTAGTGAAAATATATGTGAAAAATGAAGACATTTTCAGATACACAAAAACTAAATATCACTAGTGAACTTTTACTACAAAAATGTCAACAACAGGAGGTATTCAGGATGAAGGGCAACTAAATAGATCAAAATATGAACCTACATAAAGGAATGATGACCACTAGGGAAGATAACTACATGGGTATGAGTATAAGAATTTTTCTTATTTAAATCTCATTTGATCAATCAATATTTAATATAGTATGAGGCTAACAACATACATACAAATGAAATCTATAAAAATGCAGCAGACTAGTAATGAAAATACACTACATTAAATTTGGTACATCTTTTATATACAGTGACATCATTCTAACAAGACTATGATCAGCATTAAAAAAAAAAAAAAAGTTAAAACTGGAAGGTCAAAGCAGGAAGACTGGTTTGAGTTCAAGGCCAGCCTGTGCTATAACATGAGTTCAAAAGTTCAAGGCTAAGGGCAGGAGAGAGCTCAGCAGACTAAGCACCTGCTTAGGCAAGCTCAGGGATAGGGTTCAATTCCCCCAGCTCTAGTAAGCTGAGGCCACCACAGAGACTATGTGTGGTGGCACAAGCCTGTAATCTCAGTGCTGGGGAGGCTGAAAACAGGTGGATACACTATGAGTCCAAACTGTGTAGTGAGACCCTATACCAAATACATTTCAAAAAAGACTTCAAGGCCAGTCTGAACTTCATAGCGAAACCTCCACCTTAAAAAGAAAAAAAAAAAAGTTACAATGAATAAACCAGCAAAGGAGGGGAAGAACCAAATCATAAGAAATATCTAGCTAACTCAAAGAAGGCAGAAGAAAAAGTAAACAGGGTAAGAAAAAAACTAAAAAGGGAAAGTGATGAACAAGACAGATGAAGGAGTACAAAATAAACAACGGCAGTACAAACTTCAAACCAAAACATATGAATTATCACAGTAAGTACAAAGTATCAAAATAGCAAAATTGAGAGATGTTTAAATTGGAAACAAATGCAAGAAAGGCCTGACTACTGGCTGCCTAAAAAGAACACAGTAGTAGGAATGAAGGCTATTTTATGGTATGTATCAAACATCAACAAACTATATTAATCCTGAGCACCTCTAAGTCTATTATTAGAGCTTTAGAACACATAGAAATGACAAAATGCAAAGGACAATTAATATATATTCAATATCTGTTCAATATTTGATAAAACAAGCAAAAGAAAATCAGTAGAGACAAAATTTGAATAACATCCACAGAATTGAAATAACTGACATTTGGAGAATTTTTCACCTTTTCTAGTGGACACATATACCAAGATAAACTATTTTATAGAACATAAATCACAACAAATTAAAGAGGACAAAGCTATGCAAAGTATGTTCTGTGACAACAATGAAAGTAAATTTGGAAAAAAGGAACAGAAAGATAAATGTAAGGTCTCTGATACTTAAAATCCAAATAACAAACTTCTAATCATGCCACTACCACCCTTCAAAATGAAAGCTCAGAGCCATTGCAGTACACTGAGCTCCTTACAGACAGCACCAGGGCAAGTGAAAGCTGGACAAGCACCTGACCCACGAGTATGTGCATCATTGAGGAAAACAAACATAGGCAAAGGAGACCCTAAGAAGTTGAGAGGCAAAATGTCATCAAATGCATTCTTTGTGCAAACTTCCTGAGTAGCACAAGAAGTACCAAGAAAGTCGGGCGTGGTGGTTCACGCCTGTAATCCCAGCACTCTGGAGGCTGAGGCAGGAGGATTGGTGCAAGTTCAAGACCAGCCTGGGCTACAAAAGTGAGCTCAGGACCAGCCTCAACTACATAGGGAGACCCTGTCTCAAAAAGCCAAAAAAAAAAAGAAAGTACCGAGATGCTTCTGTTAACTTCTCAGGGTTATCTAAAGTGCTCAGAGAGGTACAAGGCCATGTCTGCAGTTGGGGAAAAAAAAGGAAAATTTGAAGACATAGCAAAGGCAGACAAGGCTCATAATGAAAGAGAAATGAAAACTTATATTCCTCCTAAAGGAGAAACAAAAAAGTTCAAGAATCCCAATGCACCCCCAGAGGCCTCCTTCAGCCTTCTTTTCATTCTGTTCTGGCCTCTTCATTGCTGATGTTGCAAAGAAACTTGGAGAAATGTGGAATAATACTGCAGCAAACGACAAGCAGCCCTACACAAAGGCTGCCAAGCTGAAGGAAAAGTATGAAAAGGACATCACTACTTATACTTACCAGGATAAAGGAAAACCTGATGCAGCTATAAAAGGGAGTCATCAAGGCTGAAAAAAGCAAAAAAGAGGAGGAGGAGAAGGAGGAAGAGGCGGCGGAGGAGGAGGAGGAAAATGAAGGAGGTGGAAGAAGAGGAGGAGGAGGAGGAGGAGGAGGAAAATGAAGGAGGTGGAAGAGGAGGAGGAGGAGGAGGAGGAAAATGAAGGAGGAGGAGGAGGAGGAGGAAAATGAAGGAGATGGAAGAGGAGGAGGAGGAAGAAAAGGAGCAGGAGGGGTGGGGGAGGGAAAGGTGAGAGGGAGGGGGAGGGGAGGAATAAGCAGGTTCCAGCAGGCTTTTTTACTTGTCTATAAAACATTTAACCTTCCTGTACACAACTCACTCCTTTTGAAGAAAAAAAAACTGAAATGTAAAGCTGTGGAAGATTTGTTTTTAAAACTGTACAGTGTCTTTTTTTTGTATAGTTATACACACTACCGCATGTATCTTTAGATAGCCAAGTCCTCGTGGTATTTTCAATAGCCACTAACCTTGCCTGGTACAGGATGGGGGTTGTAAATTGGCATGGAAATTTAAGCAGGTTCTTGTTGGTGCACAGCACAAATTAGTTATACATGGGGACAGTAGTTTTTCATCTTCGGTTGTCTCTGATGCAGCTTATACGAAATAATTGTTGTTCTGTTAACTGAATACCACTCTGTAATTGCAAAAAAAAAAAAAAAAAAAAAGTTGCAACTGTTTTGTTGACCTTATGAATCCTTCTAAATATAACTTTTTTATTAAAAAAAAAAGAAAGCTCAAACAGTATATTACATTTAGAATTAAATGAAAAATAACACCAATTTTCATATAGCTAACATATTAGGGAGAAAATTATACCATTAAACATCTCTACTAAAAAGGAAGTTCTTGCTGGGGATGGTAATACAACCTATAATCCCAGCACTTGCAAGGCTAAGGCAAAAGGATCACTGCAAGTTAGAGACCAGTTTGGGCTAGAAAGTGAGTTCAAGGCTATCCTGCATTACATGGTAAAGCCCCGTCTCGGAAAGAACCCCGCTACCCCAAAAAAGTCCAGGTCAATGCCTCCTACTTTCTGCTTTAATAAGCTATAAAAAAGGCAAATGAAACCCAAAGTTAATAAAATTAACAAACATCCAAAACAGAAATCAATAAAATTAAAAACATGAAAAAGGAAACCCCATTGTTATTCATAAATGTTAAGATGCAAAATTTCTACAACAGTATAAGCTGAATCCAATATATCATAACAAAGTGGCCTTTACTTCAGAAATGTGTCAGTTTAACAGTGAGACTACTCAAATTAATTAGAACAGAAAACCTACATGATAGTACACACAGAAAAAAGTACTTGACACATCTAAGATCCTTGATTAAAAATGTTTTCACCTATAAGCAGATCACTACAAGTCTGATCCAAAAAGTAAGACCCTGAAAACCCTGTAGACCTTTCTCTAAAACACAAATAACTGTTTTCACTAAACTAGGAATAGAACACATATTCTTCAGTAGTAAAGGACACTGACAAAAAGCTACAGAACTACCATCATCATCCCTAGTGGCGAAAAGACTATTTTTTTCCCCTCTCTTTCACAAGGCCTATCTGTATCCCATAGAGATTCCTACAGTACAGTAAGGCAAGAAGTAACATACAAGACAATGAAACTGAAAAGGAAGTAGCAAAATTCATCACAGGCAACATAGGATTCACCAATAAACAATTAGAAAGAAGGATTTTTTTTAAAACTGTAAATTGTAAGACTAGTATACAATATAATCAGAAAATTTCAGTTTCTGATTGTTAAATAGAATCAGTATGCAAAATTAATGCATAGATCTGACAAGATACATGTAAGAATCATGCACTGAAAATCAGAAAACTTGAAATGTTAAAGGAAAATTAAATAAACAGGGAAATACATCATGTGAATGACTGAGAAATCAATACTATTACCAATTTTTCCCAAAATTATCTATAAATTCAATGCAATCTTCATCAATATCCTTTCAAGCTTCTTTGAAAAAATTAACAAACCACTATAATCTGAAGACTTACTTGAAAAGGCAAAGGCCTTCCTAACACTGTTGAGCTAGTGAGATAGCTCAGCAGCATAAGCACTTGCCTGGCAAGAGTAAGGTCCTGAGTTTGATCCCCAGTACCAAAACAAAAGCTATGCTACTATACTTATTAGGGCTGTCATAACTGAGAAAATACAGTATTGGCATCAAGACAAACACAGACTAATGGATCAGAATATAAAATCCACAAACATACACATATGCATGGAAAACTGATGTCAACGATGATAACAAAGGCAATTCACTAGAAAAAAGGCTCATCCTTCCAACAAATGACTCTATATAATTAAATATCCATTTGTTGAAAAAAAAAAAGTGAAGCTCTTCCTGTAAGCGGCCTGTGGTGTCCTGTGAAAATGGTTCGCTACTCTCTCGACCCAGAAAACCCCACAAAATCATGCAAATCAAGAGGCTCAAATCTTCGCGTTCATTTTAAGAATACACGTGAAACTGCCCAGGCCATCAAGGGTATGCATATCCGAAAGGCCACCAAGTATCTGAAGGATGTCACATTAAAG